>CAJUYG010005412.1:0-13960 GCA_910591675.1 Galerucella calmariensis | reverse complement strand
AAAACTTTCCAGGTAACCTCTATTTTTTCGACCAAATGACTGTACTAGTTGTAAAACTCAATAAAAAAATACATTTCAGAGGTTGAAATAGATGTATTAATACTGTGACTTAACTTACCAGGAATTATAAGGTAATTACTGAAACCACTTTAAAGAAGCAGCCATCAAAATCGGACGGAAAATATTTACTTTTGCAGTTAAATTTGTAACACACACCCCTATAATACTCACAGAACACTGAATCATTCCAAGATTGGGAGGGACTATTTAGGCACCAATGATAAATAATAAGTGGGGATTGCAAGAATCCTACGTTGCCATGTTGCAAAAAAACTCGCTGTCTCACTGTGGAACATGTCTCACTGTGGACCACCCTCCCCTACTACATTTTACGGCCTGGATTTGAATCTTCTGTCGCTGTGTGAGCGAGTGGATTCACATCCAAATGTGAGGATTTAGATTTAGACCAATATAGTTTTATATATATTCATTTTTGTTTTTCTTGATATATCTTTTTTGTTTATAAATGACCTGTTCATTGCATAACAACCCTTGACAAGCGATTGAATAGTCCTATGATTGAAGATATGTATACAGCAACCGGTTCGTCAGCACCCATGGTGCGATTAGAAATCTCCAATCTCAGTCTCATAACGATCAGCTTTCAATTTGGCAACTATGTCTTTCCTGGATTGAAATTTACAGGATTATCAAGATACCATGTGAAGGCATTGTTTTTAAACAGTTCACATAACTGCAAAAGTTCGTTTTCTGTAACACCTCTAGAAAGTCTAAGGACTTCAAATTTTCCTAAAAATAAATGAAGTGATTAATTTTTGCCAGTAAAGAAAACATTCCATTTGTAGACTGGATCGTGTCTTTGATGAGGGATGTCAGAATGAGTGGGGGAAGGATATGTGTTCGAAGGTAATGTGTCCTCAGTTCTATTGTTAGAGGTCGGGTTTGTTTTCGTAGCAAGGTCAGCTTCTAAAAGTATTAGTCTATTCGTCAATGTTTCCTTTGTTAGTAGCTGTTCGTTACTTTCGGCATTCAATCTATTAATTCTATTTGTCAAATGTGTCAGTCTTGAATTGATTCTGGAAAATATTGGTTCGTTTTTGTTTCCACTAAATTGATTAATAATGTCTGTCAAGTCAGTAATTTTTTCCGTTACTTCTAGTATATGATATAATAGTGACCTATGGACGATATACTGTATATCGTCCTCCAAAGGGTATGCATTAACTGGGGACGAAAAACTTCTATTGAAATTTTCCCTCGCAAGAAGGTAGTCAAAATAATGAAATGAAATAAAATTTAGTTACCTGCATGAAACATAATCTGTTGCCAAAAACGTTAAAATTTTCAGTATGTTGAAACATACTTATATCAAATAATTTCAAATTTTACTTTAGTGGTAAGGAAAGAAAAGAAAAGGGGAAAACATTGGAATTATGGAAACTAAGTTATTTGAGGTAATTTGAAACTGCTGGGCTACTGGCCTAAGCCAAAAGGGGGGTACAGTGAAAGTTTAATTTTAAATTGAATAAAAAAAATAAAAAAATAAAATAAAATGAAAAGTAGTTGAAATGTTTCAACTCCAAGAGCTCATCCATATCTCAAATGTGGTTGTATGAAATCCAAACCAATGGTTCAATAAAACTCAAAGTCCAATGGTTTAGATAAAATGTTTTAGCTTGTGTAACTCGACACAATTCAACTGAATTCAAATGAGAATTTATCAAAAAATGAAATTTTTTTTTTCAAATTCACCTACTATGTGTGGCAACACTGTAAACAAAGAACATGAAATTCACCTTTCTAAAAACACAATGACAAAATTCCGTTCTTCTGACAATAAAAGATTGTGCTATGTTACGTTATCTGTTGAAAACAAAACCCAGAGAATATTCGTTATCGTGAAGCAAAACAAATATTTCATAAAAGGCAGGTGGTAGGTAAAATTTTAAACGTCCAGGGTCGTTACAACATAGTTAAGTTATTGAAATTGGAAAAGTAAATTTGAAAAATTGATTACTGAAATGCAAAATTTAAAATTTAACGATACTAGATTTAGAAGAAAATATGCAAAGATGAAAAAATCTACAATCCTTTAGCCCAACTGTTATACAGTGCGACAAAAACAATGGTCGCCAATTTGTAACATCATCCCTCCCGATCGAGAGATCCTGGGTAAGAGACTCTTCTCAAGGGTTGATTCGGCTCCAAGTTAATGCCACACTAGTATAACAGAGGGTCTGAGACTATAAAAATTGAGGGCGCCACTACCATTTTGTACGTTGACGAACAAACACCCCACCGCCTCATCATCCACTTCCAACTATATTTCTGTGATCCAGTTCCCCCAACTCTTACACTAAGACAATTGACATTTGCTATCCACTATACCTCTCAAAGTCCCAGGATTCTTAGCGCCACATAATTTCGAATATGTATTCATTAATTTGGTTGCTGAAAAATGACTAACAGAATTCCCAGGTATACCAAATAGATATTTATTCTTACAATCCACATTTCGCCTTCTTCCTATGCTTGAGTATTAGTTTGAGAGCTATAAAGTTTGCTTTATATACCATTACAGGTACTCCCCTCATAAGTTTACCTTTTATTAGGAAACGTATATAATTTTTTGTTTTCTTTTTTTCAAAGGAATCGAGGTTTTTCAACAGCTTATCGTTTTCTTTCAACTCCTCATATTGTAAAAAATTATTGATTTCTACTCTTTCAATTTCTCCAGCCCCGAAGAAATTAAAACTGTACCAAGTAATTCTTTCCATGAATTGTAAGAAAAGCTTACTAACAACTTTTTCATGAATGTTTTTCTACGATCTTCGAGAAAAACTCTCAGCTTCTGAATGTCTTGGGAAGATGGTAATATTACTTTTTTCTTTCTTTTCTGCTCCAGTTGATTCTCTTGGACAGTTTTGAATACATGTGATAGACCTTCTTTCAATAGCTGAAGGAAATCTTTTACATCTTCTTGTCTGGATTTCTCTTTCTTTTTGATATACTCTGATATCAAATAAAATCAAATCTTTTTTAAATATGAGCCTATGGCATAAGCGGTGGCTGGATTCTTATACTTGCCTGTTTCACAATTTAATGAACACATCTCATTTATACTAAGCATTACGTGATCATAGTAGACAAGATCAAATACATGTTCAAATTTGATTTCAGGTAAGTTTGAAACTTCTTTAAATTTCAAAAAAAATGTTACAACACACCTCAATCTTGTTCGGATCATTTTGTACAAATGAGGTGACCTATATTTTTGGGCCAAACGATTTCCAAACAGAAGTATTCCGTCATCTGATATAATAGTTTGGGCTACTTGATCATTGTATCTGAGGATATCACTACAGAAACAAATAAACTTTTTTGTCTACTTGACACTGAGACATATTTACGTCCTTTTAACCTGTTCAATTTAAACATCCTAAAGTGTGATATTAGGGACAAATGGGAGTATATCCCTCCACAATTAGCACACGGCTTAAAATTATATCCTATTCTTTGTTTCATTGAAGAAGGACGTCTAACGACGATAAGGTCATTATTCATATTGAATTCTGCTTGGGTATTATACATAAAGTCACCTTCTACTCGAATTTTACTGATGAGTCTAAGCCGAGTAGTGTCTTTCTTAGGAAGGCAATATATTTAAGCTCCAAATGGCGTGCGAATTTTGTTTGCAGAAGTGCTTCTTCGATTTTGACTCAATAATATTCAGCTCTCTATAGTTCAAAGTACTTGGTTTTAAATTATCCGTCTTCAGATCTAAAATATATAATTGTCACATTTATCTAGAATAAGAACATCAAAATTATATTAAGGATTCTAGTCCCAACCAACTGAATTTTCAAAAATGAGGAATTTTGACTTCTCAAACTTTCTGACAAATTGTTGTGAACTTTTTGAAACTCACTGTATACTTATATAATTATTTTGAAAAAAAAATGAAAAATTAGTGGTCACCTGATAACTGAGGGGTAAATTCATAAGATTTCTTTCACTGCCCAGAAAGTAATGTGAAGGTGACTTACGTTCATTTGTTTTTGTAACATCAACTATCCCAGTAAACAAGATAGGTGTGAATTCATAACAAGATTTCTTTCACAAGCTAGAAACTTACGTTTATTCGTTTTTGTGACATTAACAGTCTCAGTATCTTCTGGTATGTAAGTAGTATTATCTGATGAATCATCTCTGTCCACACTAAGATCACATTCAGAAACTGCAATATCTATAAACAAGATATGTGAAAATCCGTAACAAGATTCCTTTCACTAGCTAAAAACTAATGTTAAGGTGGCTTACGTTTATTTGTTTTTGTGACATTAACTATCTCAGTATCTTCCGGTATGTAAGTAAGTAGGATCATGTAATGAATCATCTCCATCCACACTAAGATCAAATTCAGAAACTGCAATATCTATAAACAAGATAGGTGTGAATTCATAACAGGATTTCTTCCACAAGCTCGAAACTAATGTGAAAATGACTTACGTTCATTTGTTTTTGTGACATTAACTGTCTCAGTATCTTCCGGTATTTAAGTAGGATCATCTGATGAATCATCTTTGTCCACACTAAGATCACATTCATAAACAGGAATATCTATAAACAAGTTAGGTGAAATCCGTAACAATATTCCTTTCACTAGCTAGAAACTTATGTAAAGGTGACTTACTTTTATCTGTTTTCATGACATCAACTATCTCAGTATCTTCCGGTATGTAAGTAGGATCATGTAATGAATTATCTTCGTCCACACTAAGATCACATTCAGAAACTGCAATATCTACAAACAAGATTGGTAGATCACATTATCACTTATTATATAGACTTACTTCCCTATTTGATAGATTAAAACTGACGGCAACAACTGTAAGTTGAACGTAGATTTACTTTTTTAAGAACAAATTCACGTCTATTGAGAAAGTACCATACTTACTTCGATGTATTTTTGTATCATCTGCCCCATATGTAGGATAACATATAGAATGATCTTCATTACCACCGAGATTAGATGTAGAAATTGCAGTTTTCGTATCTAAAAAGGAATGATGCAAATAAAACAGTTTATATACATAGATCAACGATCAATTATAGAGGATTTGACACTAATTCAGTAACCACTTTATTCATTTACATTGTCACTTCAAAATTGTTGTGTTCATTTGATATATACGAGATAGTTTAAAATAATGTATACCCATTTCTCGAACTGTGTCAGAGAATGTCCAAAAATAATGGTACTTCTCTTTATTTATTTTTTTCTAAAACTGAATAGTAAGGGAGATGCAACTCTTTGAAGGGGTGGATTGGAAAAATTATTTTTTCAATCTGAGACATTAGGAAGATCAATCTCATGCATTTTACTGTAATTGTTACACTTTTGCGATATATCAAGTAGATGGATGATTATACAAATTATTGGAAAACTTGAATAATATTTTTTTACATTTAAGTTATGACGAAAATAATTATGCACAACAAATTTGTCCTCTATTTTGTTGAATACATGATTTTTCTGTTTTGTTTGGCAAATGCATTGATAGACTTATTTTACACAGAATACAAAAATGTTTTCTTGATTTAATGATACTTGGCTGTATACATGTACACCTTAGAGAATTTTACTGAACCAACTTTTTTGCATAGAAAAGTGTGAGAATTTTCCTACCAAATTTTTGTAAGTTAAGAATAAAAAAGCAGTCATTTTCAGTTTGGTTTAGAGATACCAGACGAGAGAATATCATAACATGCTGATGAGATCAGAACAAGTTCGAAACTAGTCAGTGGTTATTCGCGGTGTGTCGACCGTTGGAGGGGATATGCGAAACTATCCCAACGCGCGCAGTGGTGAATTTCCGCAATTCGGTCCAAGGCTGATGTGGTATATTGCAGGAAAAGGAAAGGAAAAATGGATTGCAGCTGTAAAAAGAGTAGAGTGAGTGTCTCAACCTCACTTCAAAATACAGTGTACACTGATACAGTATTCTATACGTCATGTTTTCTCCATCAATTTAATGTAGTTTTTTTATTTTTTCATAAATACATTTATTATAAATCATCAGATAAATCATCAAGAACATTTGTGTGCCATCGATACACATATAAAGAAGCAGCTCATCTCACTTGGAATGTTATTATTATTATTATTATTCATTTATTGCTTTCAAGAACTTGCTTATAGCAACGAGTGGCTACATATATACAATAACATTAATATTGTGAAATAATCTAATTAGACTACTGGGCTAAGAAAAAAAAATAAAAATAAAAACTCATTCATTCAATATGAAGCATCTTAATTTGAGTATATTCCAGATGTATTGGCTAATTACCATAGCATCATCATTTGTAATATTTTGCAAAGCGTTAATTAAAGCATCTACATTCTGTAAACAAGGGGTATTGCGCTTCATTACAGTATTTATGGGACACTCAAATACAACATGTAGAAGAGTTTCCTTTTCTCGATTGTTACATATAGAGCAAACTAATTTCGGGTCAATATAATAAACAATACCGTTAAAGGTAAATTTAATTTTATAATTATTAGCCATACGTAGTTGGGCCAGAGTGCGTGTGACTTGGATAGGTAACTTTTTTTGTAAATATGGACTCGGTGCTTCAGAAACATCAAAAACACTGTATAAAGACATATGAGAATACCTAGACACAATATTAACATCCACCTTGTGCAAATGTGTGTAATATTTAGCTAGAACATCTTTCTTTAGGGAAGAAAAATTGAAAGATGAAAAGTTATTCCAGTAATTTAATACATTCAAATCAATGAAAAACTGTCTCATTTGCCTTGACCAGTTGTACTTGGTATCACATGAGTCAATTAGTTTTAATTGTTGGTTATAGCACAACTTTGGGTAACGATCATTTTCCATCTGAGACAGTTTATGTAGCCAGTTGAGTGAACATTTAAAAACATTGTAAGCCAATTTTACTCTTCCCGTTTCTACTCGAACAATAGCATCAGGTGTATTAAAAGATATTAAAAGTATTCTCTTTAAAAAATATAGTTGCACTCTTTCAAGAATTTCTAAATATTTAAGTCCCCAGACAGAAACACAATTGAACATCGTACTAAGAGCCAATGATTCAAACAGTTTAATTCTCGGGCACCAAGTATCGATTTTAGCCTTAGCCATTATGGGAAGAATAGCTGCTACAGCCTGTTTACCATTTTCACAGATAACTGTGTCCATTTCATTGAATAGCCCACTCGAGGTAAATGTCACACCCGAGTAAACATACTTATTCGTCATAGACACTAATTCATTATTGAAAAAAAAAATTACATTTAGAGTGACGAAAACCTCCACGGCTAAACTGGGTTATTTTAGTTTTCTTCAAATTAACAGTCAAGTTGTTCAATGCAGTGTACTTTTGTAAGATATTCAATTTTTTCGCTACATCAATTTCGGACTGTGCCAGGATAACCAGGAATGTCAAATGGAATAATCGATTTTTATTATTGATTTTAGGCAACGTTTATCTCCGTTGATTCTAACCTACAAAGCTACACTTAACCTGAAAAAAATACATTTTAAAAACGATTACTTACCCAGTCGCTTATAAAATACTGAACATTATGTCATTAGGCACTTATATTTTCAAATTATTCACATTGTAAAAGTTAAAAGGTTCCCATCTTTATAATAGTTGTTGCTTCCATAAGCTTTACGTTTAAATGCCTCCGACGTAACTTTTAAGCCGCGAGGGGGCGACAGTAGGTACGCACATAGCGAATACCTCTCTCGTTGCAATCGCGAAACATTGAGCCTGTATCGACTGTTAGTCGATCGGCATCACGTTCTTCCTTGTGGATGTTCAACGTTCGGCGTGGTATTGGCCAGGAAAGTAGTTGTTGTCCACTTTGAACGGAATTTTAGAAGTACCATCTTTTTTTTAGGCGTACTCTTAATTCTAGGAATTGAAATTCATGTACTTTTTCAAATGAACTGACTATTGCTAAATAATTCCATGATATATTTGGAAAATGGCAATTCTAATACATTGTTTGATTATTTAGGAACAGCTAGTATCATTTGAAAAAGTAATGAGTCGATTTCACCCAATAATGGTCGAAACAATAAATTCCAGAAATTAATGCCCATATTTCTGGACCACCTTGTATGTGAAATATATAATTGGTACTTTCAAATGTGGATCTTATAACTGAAATTTCTATCTGTTCATCCAAAAAAAAAAACATCTTTTTATGTGTTAACAATGTAGTTAATAGATTTGTAAAATGAGTTTTTGAAAAGATTGATATGTTTGAAGATTTTTATATAAGTATCTTTCAAGATACCTAAATATTAAAACTACACTATGCATATTATACTTACCTATGATTCTGCAATTGTAGTTGATGTAGCCGGTTTTGAAACTCTATGTACAAGCTCTTAACAATAACACTATATTCTGAGATATAACTGAAGCTACCATACAATACTAAACATTAATGTGTGGCAATGATCAATTTTTTCCCGGTATATATTTAATTACTCAATGTTTAGTTTGCAGGACAATCAGAAATATATAGCTACCCACTTTAATAGATCTCATAGAAGACAAATTTGAAAAATATACTGAATTATCATGTTCACTTCATTTCATCTTGGTAGTTTGTACTGGAGCACACATGCTCTTTATTATATCTAGAATTTTCTAACAGGGTGTATTGGAATAAGTGCTATCCACAGCCACCTGTTAAATCTGATTCTTATACTAATTATATCATATGCTGTTACGTAAAAGTTTCCAACATTACAAAATTCCGTACTTTGAACTATGTATACATAGATTTCCATGGTTTTAAATGAAACTAACTATTTCTAAATGACTCCACAATATATTTGTAAAAATGTGTAAATTGTAAGTGAATTATTTGACTTACAATTTACACATTTTTACAAATATATTGTGGAGTCATTTAGAAATAGTTAGTTTCATTTAAAACCATGGAAATCTATGTATACATAGTTCAAAGTACGGAATTTTGTAATGTTGGAAACTTTTACGTAACAGCATATGATATAATTAGTATAAGAATCAGATTTAACAGGTGGCTGTGGATAGCACTTATTCCAATACACCCTGTTAGAAAATTCTAGATATAATAAAGAGCATGTGTGCTCCAGTACAAACTACCAAGATGAAATGAAGTGAACATGATAATTCAGTATATTTTTCAAATTTGTCTTCTATGAGATCTATTAAAGTGGGTAGCTATATATTTCTGATTGTCCTGCAAACTAAACATTGAGTAATTAAATATATACCGGGAAAAAATTGATCATTGCCACACATTAATGTTTAGTATTGTATGGTAGCTTCAGTTATATCTCAGAATATAGTGTTATTGTTAAGAGCTTGTACATAGAGTTTCAAAACCGGCTACATCAACTACAATTGCAGTATAATATGCATAGTGTAGTTTTAATATTTAGGTATCTTGAAAAATACTTATATAAAAATCTTCAAACGTATCAATCTTTTCAAAAACTCATTTTACAAATCTATTAACTACATTGTTAACACATAAAAAGATGTTTTTTTTTGGATGAACAGATAGAAATTTCAGTTATAAGATCCACATTTGAAAGTACCAATTATATATTTCACATACAAGGTGGTCCAGAAATATGGGCATTAATTTCTGGAATTTATTGTTTCGACCATTATTGGGTGAAATCGACTCATTACTTTTTCAAATGATACTAGCTGTTCCTAAATAATCAAACAATGTATTAGAATTGCCATTTTCCAAATATATCATGGAATTATTTAGCAATAGTCAGTTCATTTGAAAAAGTACATGAATTTCAATTCCTAGAATTAAGAGTACGCCTAAAAAAAAGATGGTACTTCTAAAATTCCGTTCAAAGTGGACAACAACTACTTTCCTGGCCAATACCACGCCGAACGTTGAACATCCACAAGGAAGGACGTGATGCCGATCGACTAACAGTCGATACAGGCTCAATGTTTCGCGATTGCAACGAGAGAGGTATTCGCTATGTGCGTACCTACTGTCGCCCCCTCGCGGCTTAAAAGTTACGTCGGAGGCATTTAAACGTAAAGCTTATGGAAGCAACAACTATTATAAAGATGGGAACCTTTTAACTTTTACAATGTGAATAATTTGAAAATATAAGTGCCTAATGACATAATGTTCAGTATTTTATAAGCGACTGGGTAAGTAATCGTTTTTAAAATGTATTTTTTTCAGGTTAAGTGTAGCTTTGTAGGTTAGAATCAACGGAGATAAACGTTGCCTAAAATCAATAATAAAAATCGATTATTCCATTTGACATTCCTGGTTATCCTGGCACAGTCCGAAATTGATGTAGCGAAAAAATTGAATATCTTACAAAAGTACACTGCATTGAACAACTTGACTGTTAATTTGAAGAAAACTAAAATAACCCAGTTTAGCCGTGGAGGTTTTCGTCACTCTAAATGTAATTTTTTTTTTCAATAATGAATTAGTGTCTATGACGAATAAGTATGTTTACTCGGGTGTGACATTTACCTCGAGTGGGCTATTCAATGAAATGGACACAGTTATCTGTGAAAATGGTAAACAGGCTGTAGCAGCTATTCTTCCCATAATGGCTAAGGCTAAAATCGATACTTGGTGCCCGAGAATTAAACTGTTTGAATCATTGGCTCTTAGTACGATGTTCAATTGTGTTTCTGTCTGGGGACTTAAATATTTAGAAATTCTTGAAAGAGTGCAACTATATTTTTTGAAGAGAATACTTTTAATATCTTTTAATACACCTGATGCTATTGTTCGAGTAGAAACGGGAAGAGTAAAATTGGCTTACAATGTTTTTAAATGTTCACTCAACTGGCTACATAAACTGTCTCAGATGGAAAATGATCGTTACCCAAAGTTGTGCTATAACCAACAATTAAAACTAATTGACTCATGTGATACCAAGTACAACTGGTCAAGGCAAATGAGACAGTTTTTCATTGATTTGAATGTATTAAATTACTGGAATAACTTTTCATCTTTCAATTTTTCTTCCTTAAAGAAAGATGTTCTAGCTAAATATTACACACATTTGCACAAGGTGGATGTTAATATTGTGTCTAGGTATTCTCATATGTCTTTATACAGTGTTTTTGATGTTTCTGAAGCACCGAGTCCATATTTACAAAAAAAGTTACCTATCCAAGTCACACGCACTCTGGCCCAACTACGTATGGCTAATAATTATAAAATTAAATTTACCTTTAACGGTATTGTTTATTATATTGACCCGAAATTAGTTTGCTCTATATGTAACAATCGAGAAAAGGAAACTCTTCTACATGTTGTATTTGAGTGTCCCATAAATACTGTAATGAAGCGCAATACCCCTTGTTTACAGAATGTAGATGCTTTAATTAACGCTTTGCAAAATATTACAAATGATGATGCTATGGTAATTAGCCAATACATCTGGAATATACTCAAATTAAGATGCTTCATATTGAATGAATGAGTTTTCATTTTTATTTATTTTTTTTTTCTTAGCCCAGTAGTCTAATTAGATTATTTCACAATATTAATGTTATTGTATATATGTAGCCACTCGTTGCTATAAGCAAGTTCTTGAAAGCAATAAATGAATAATAATAATAATAATAACATTCCAAGTGAGATGAGCTGCTTCTTTATATGTGTATCGATGGCACACAAATGTTCTTGATGATTTATCTGATGATTTATAATAAATGTATTTATGAAAAAATAAAAAAACTACATTAAATTGATGGAGAAAACATGACGTATAGAATACTGTATCAGTGTACACTGTATTTTGAAGTGAGGTTGAGACACTCACTCTACTCTTTTTACAGCTGCAATCCATTTTTCCTTTCCTTTTCCTGCAATATACCACATCAGCCTTGGACCGAATTGCGGAAATTCACCACTGCGCGCGTTGGGATAGTTTCGCATATCCCCTCCAACGGTCGACACACAGCGAATAACCACTGACTAGTTTCGAACTTGTTCTGATCTCATCATCATGTTATGATATTCTCTCGTCTGGTATCTCTAAACCAAACTGAAAATGACTGCTTTTTTATTCTTAACTTACAAAAATTTGGTAGGAAAATTCTCACACTTTTCTATGCAAAAAAGTTGGTTCAGTAAAATTCTCTAAGGTGTACATGTATACAGCCAAGTATCATTAAATCAAGAAAACATTTTTGTATTCTGTGTAAAATAAGTCTATCAATGCATTTGCCAAACAAAACAGAAAAATCATGTATTCAACAAAATAGAGGACAAATTTGTTGTGCATAATTATTTTCGTCATAACTTAAATGTAAAAAAATATTATTCAAGTTTTCCAATAATTTGTATAATCATCCATCTACTTGATATATCGCAAAAGTGTAACAATTACAGTAAAATGCATGAGATTGATCATCCTAATGTCTCCGATTGAAAAAATAATTTTTCCAATCCACCCCTTCAAATAGTTGCATCTCCCTTACTATTCAGTTTTAGAAAAAAATAAATAAAGAGAAGTACCATTATTTTTGGACATTCTCTGACACAGTTCGAGAAATGGGTATACATTATTTCAAACTATCTCGTATATATCAAATGAACACAACAATTTTGAAGTGACAATGTAAATGAATAAAGTGGTTACTGAATTAGTTTCAAATCCTCTATAATTGATCGTTGATCTATGTATATAAACTGTTTTATTTGCATCATTCCTTTTTAGATACGAAAACTGCAATTTCTACATCTAATCTCGGTGGTAATGAAGATCATTCTATATGTTATCCTACATATGGGGCAGATGATACAAAAATACATCGAAGTAAGTATGGTACTTTCTCAATAGACGTGAATTTGTTCTTAAAAAAGTAAATCTACGTTCAACTTACAGTTGTTGCCGTCAGTTTTAATCTATCAAATAGGGAAGTAAGTCTATATAATAAGTGATAATGTGATCTACCAATCTTGTTTGTAGATATTGCAGTTTCTGAATGTGATCTTAGTGTGGACGAAGATAATTCATTACATGATCCTACTTACATACCGGAAGATACTGAGATAGTTGATGTCATGAAAACAGATAAAAGTAAGTCACCTTTACATAAGTTTCTAGCTAGTGAAAGGAATATTGTTACGGATTTCACCTAACTTGTTTATAGATATTCCTGTTTATGAATGTGATCTTAGTGTGGACAAAGATGATTCATCAGATGATCCTACTTAAATACCGGAAGATACTGAGACAGTTAATGTCACAAAAACAAATGAACGTAAGTCATTTTCACATTAGTTTCGAGCTTGTGGAAGAAATCCTGTTATGAATTCACACCTATCTTGTTTATAGATATTGCAGTTTCTGAATTTGATCTTAGTGTGGATGGAGATGATTCATTACATGATCCTACTTACTTACATACCGGAAGATACTGAGATAGTTAATGTCACAAAAACAAATAAACGTAAGCCACCTCAACATTAGTTTTTAGCTAGTGAAAGGAATCTTGTTACGGATTTTCACATATCTTGTTTATAGATATTGCAGTTTCTGAATGTGATCTTAGTGTGGACAGAGATGATTCATTAGATAATACTACTTACATACCCGAAGATACTGAGACTGTTAATGTCACAAAAACGAATAAACGTAAGTTTCTAGCTTGTGAAAGAAATCTTGTTATGAATTCACACCTATCTTGTTTACTGGGATAGTTGATGTTACAAAAACAAATGAACATAAGTCACCTTCACATTACTTTCTGGGCAGTGAAAGAAATCTTATGAATTTACCCCTCAGTTATCAGGTGGCCACTAATTTTTCATTTTTTTTTTTTCGAAATAATTATACAGGGTGATTCATTACTAATTGGAAATAATTTAATAGTAGAA
>CAJUYG010005411.1:0-13961 GCA_910591675.1 Galerucella calmariensis | reverse complement strand
ATATCCAATTTAGCTTTTTTTTGGCTGTATCTCATTTGGGCTATCAAAGGTAGCAGGTAGATAAAGATTTTCTTCCTCGCTTTATAAATAGTATGTTGTCGGGTCTTTGTTTAAGGGTATACGTTTAATCCTGCTTTAACATTTTGGTGTTAATCCTGTTTAGTATTTTGGGAATTATCTCAATGTATGTTTTCTTTATCAATGTTTCGCAATCTACGATTACTTTCCACTTTTCTTTGTTCATTTGTTAACATTTACTTATAGTACTTGTTATGTAAATTATCTGGATGAAATAATGAAAACCAAATGCGTCTTTTATTATTAAATATAATGATAATGTATTATCAAAGAAACATTCTATGTCAACAGTGATTATATGAAAAATAATGAACTTCAATTCAGAATTATGAAGGTGTGCACTGCAGATAACAGAAAATCGATAGTCAACAAAAATGTGAAGGAAGCTCGAAATACTCAAATTATTATTATTATAAAGAAGGAAGACAAATTCTGCTTACTTAACCCTGAAGTATAGTCATTTTAAATATTATTACAGAATAATTTTCATAAATGTACTCAAACTGAGCTTTCGTTCTTTTATAACAATAAGCTGTACAGAACAATAGAAAAAGGTTTGGACAGGCCAAAAGCACTGTGTATCAAATATTACATTGCCGTATCATAAGATTATTTTCAATAAGTACGTAATTGCCAATAAAGGTATAGAACAATTATCTTAAATTGAGTTGTTTTTGGAGGCTGTAAATAATGTGAAACCTGAAAACTGGAAAAAGTCATACGATTAAAGAAGAAGACAAAATGTGGAAGTTTGACAATATTACTGAGGAAATGATTTAGCCACTCATATTCCAGCAGTGTGAGCATTGTTCTCCTCCTGGTGGCTGATGATTTTGCTTGCCTAGAGGGCAAAATTTTTGTAGAATAGGATGCATTCATCCTGATCTCTGAAGTCGTTGCGGAAAACTGTTTAACGAGGTAAGAGGATGTGATTAATTCGTTTATTGTCATAATTTGCAAACCAAATTATTTAAGTTCAGATTTCAGATTTCGTATACGTTTGGGACGTGAATTTGGGAACATGATTAGGTGTAATATAAAGACGTCATAATAAAAACATCGAATGTTCATGAATAATATTGTAAATAATGTTTTTTTGTTCATAACTTCGGATCTAATCGATATTTTTGGACGTACGAAGTCTAGTTTTGTGGAGATGCACGAAAAACGTTATTTTAAATGAAATCACACCCTTTCACCTTAATTTTCCGCAACGACTTTGGAGATGGTTCTTATTTTACAACAATTTTGACCTCTTGTCAAGCTAAATCAGTCACCAGGAGGGAAACATTGTAAAATGATCATTTTCGTGGACTACATTGTGAATACTTATTGGTTGCGACAGTTTATCTTCTGATTCCGATCCTGATTGGGATTTGTGAAAAGTAGATCTACTTACACTGAGGAGTTTTTTTACTAAAATTATTATTTATGAACGTAACCTTGTTTAAAAGTCAAAGTTTAAGATAAACCTGCCCCTAGTATTGTTTTTTTTTAACCAATCAACATTTGTTGACAGTGAGATAAGATTTTTGTATAAAATAAAACTGTCAAGAAAAAATAAGAAAAGCTATTATTTGTTATCGAAAGCTTCAAAACAATGTTATCTAAAATAACTGTCTAAATACGTTTTGAATAGAGAATTCCTAAGAACTACCTGCAACATTGCCAGACACAGTACAAACATAGAAATTTATGCCAGTAAATCAACCATAACTTTCCAAAAATAATTTCATCGACGAAAATATCAACAACTTAATGAACATAGAGCTATAATGATCTTTCAAAAATCCCTGGAATCAGCTGGAAAACCTGATAAATTCCTGTTAAACTTATCTAATATACAGTGTGGAAACCACTTTTTTTAGAAAATTTTAAAATATGCCGAGACACATCAACTTTTGAATTGAGTTGTGCTTTATGTAAACATAAATTTAAATGTACAGGGTGATTCACGCAAGTATGCCATAGTCGGTGTTGTTTTTTTTTAAATGAAACACCCTGTATATTTGCATATTTTTTAAATCCTCTTAATGAACCGATTCCAACAAACTAAATAATGTATGGTTAATTATGAATTATACAGGGTGAAATTTTAAAATTAATAATTTATTACACTTGAAATATTGGTACTTTTTTTTTTAAATTAGCTAAATATGGATTTATAAAAAATCTAAGCTAAATAATTATTAGACGTATTTGTATATTAAACAAAACCTGCTACGCCCATGAATTTTATCATAAATACCTAAAAATTGCCTAAAAACGCCAATAATATAAGAAAAAATCGGTAAATAATATGGATTGTTTTAAATCGGTAAATAATGTGGATTGTTTTCTATTCTGTCAGTTGTTGATGTGTTGACAGTTCATATTGAAAAAGTGAAATCTTTGTCAAACACTCTTTCCTTGTCGACATAACAATGAAATATTTAACTGAGACTCACCGAATTGAGATTTTAATGAAAATCCTGGAAATCCTGTTGTATCATTGAAAAACCTTGCTGGACTATCTTAAATACCATGGAAAACCCGGAAAACTTCTGCAGTTCCTACAATACTTTGCAAAAATTCCTGAAATAACCTGGAAAACCTAATAAACTTACTTACTACTTACTTCTTACTCTGGAACTTATTCATAAAAAACCTTGTACAAACTAATAAGTTTCGCCCCAGGAAAGCCTGGGAGAACAATGTGCCGTCCTGGGAAACCCTGTGGCACCCTGGGAAACCCTGTGCGGCCCTGGGAATCCCTGTGCTGTTCCGGGGAAAGCCTGAAAAAACCATGTGGCTGAAGGTTTTTTTAGAAAAGTCGAACAAACATTTTTGTTACAGCTAGTGGTGGCTAGTACATAAGCGCTGCGGTGATGCAGAGCTCCCAAAAATCTTCTAATTAACTAAAATATTTCCCTTTATATGATACAAAGTTCAAAATATAATTTATAAGGTATACGCGTTGTCATGATCATAAGAAAAAATGCAAGCGCAAGCTTAAATAACAAACCAAATGCGATACAACCAATAAGAATCAATGGTTCGTAGGTCAAGACTCGAAATGATTTATAGCTTTTTAATATTTTCCACTTTTTAATCCTCAAAGGGACCTTGCGGAATACTGTTATTTTAACGTGAAACAGTGCAAATTGATTTCACTCACGAAGATACATTTTTATCTATCCCAGCTGAAGCCTCTTCAGTGCATCCTCATTTCAATAAAATAAAACTATTCAATAAAATAAAAAAATACTATAACTAAACAAATCATTTATGTAACACCTCAATTTCTGCCACTATTTGTAAAATCATGTCTAATGGTAAACTATACCCAAAATTAATTTATATCAACTATGGGTTACAGTACACCATCTATCCGTCACAAAGTTATAAATGTATCATTTGTCTTCTCACGTTTATGCGTCACTTCATCCCATAGTTTAAATTAATCTCCAATTGACTGCCAGCATTGAATATCGTACATTCAGTTATTTCCTTCCCCTATTCCGAAATCACGATATAAACAGTTAACTACTGAAGTTTTTTTTTGTTTTATTTATCAGTATCATCACACTTTTGGTGATTTGAAATATTAACGGGGAAATAGAGGAATTATGTGATTATTGAACAATTTTATTTCTTCAAGTTAATTGCATTGTAAATAAAATACACCTCAAAAACTATTGGAGAAGAAATAATTTAGATTCTGTTGAATGTAAGAAGAAACCTCCATTACCATAAAGGGGAACATCACCTGGAAGTCTGCTGGATAGATGAGAAAGACTGAGATGAAACCTATGGATATCTTTAAGGGATAGAACTCAGGCAATCACTAGTCTCTGAGACCTTCCTCAGGAACTGGGTGAAAGAAAGGTGCACAATAGGACTCAGTGCTATGCTTTGATTACATAAGAGGGAAAGTCGGGAACTGGCTAGTTAAGGAACACCAACTCAAACGAAGGCTGACACAAGAACACCTCCATACTAAGAGTATACTGAATAAGTTAGACAAGGAACTCTCGTCCAGGCTGTTGAAACTGGGTAAGAGAAATTTGAAGGCAGTTGCCGATCTGGTGACTGGACACTGTACCCTGAGGAAGCATCGGCACAGGAGGGGCAAAGTTCGTGAACCTATGTACAGAAAATGTGAACTCTGCGATGAAACACCTACTCACGTACTCTGCTTCTGTGAGAACTTACAAGGACTCAGACGGATGCACTTTGGAGTGGAAATAACAACCATCACAACTACTGAAGATCCCTCCAGATAAACTGGTGGCATATATAGAAGACACGAAGCTGCTGAAATGGAAATAGGTAGATAACAAGGGTAGTAGATATAGCTATACGGTTTCTAGCGCACTACTTCAAAAATCTCCGCTTGGTGGCGCTGAGAGCGGCGCGCGCGTTTTAATTTAAGGCAGCCATTTTTAGTCCTGTTGTATATTTAAAAATCTGAAAAAAACTTCAGTGAGATTCGATCCCACAACCTTCGCGTCTATAGCAAGGCACTCAACACATGCTGCCATAAGCTCTCATGCATATTATTAGCGAAGAATGGTATTGGTGCTGCAATGTGAACGCGGGGGCGGTGCGGAGGTAATCGACGTAATCGAGAGTATAGATATACCGGGGGATGGTTGAAAGTAGCGCAATAATGCTGTCAAAAAGGCACTAACACCTAACTTCGTTACTATTGGTCCGATTTGAATGGAACAAACGGCATTATGTATGAAAAGTGATGTAATTTATATATGGAGAGTATGAGCATGCGCAATAATGCTGTCAAAAAGGCACTAACACCTAACTTCATTACTATTGGTCCGATTTGAATGGAACAAACGGCATTATGTATGAAAAGTGATGTAATTTATATATGGAGAGTATGAGCATGCGCAATAATGCTACCATAAAGGCACTAACACCTAACTTCGTTACTATTGGTCCGATTTGGATGGAACAAACGTCACGTCAAATGACACACGTCACGTGACACGTCGAATGTTAAACGTCACGTGACACGTCACGTGACACCTCTCTCCTGTGCAACGTGACGTTTGAGTCTCCTCACGGGATGTTTTAAAGATTAAAAAAAAACTAATTTTTCTCTCGAGATATTTATTTATTTAGAAAATAATTATAATGATAATACAGTATTTGAAAACCAGTGGCGGAGGCGTTGTACATTTCTTTCGGTACACGAATATACTCCAGTGGCGTGGCAGGGGTTTGGATCATGGTCAAAGTTTCCTGTTGCACACGGCGTACCATCAAATTTGCAAACGTCAATAATATGTGGAAAAATACCGAAAATGTGACATTTCTTTTGCAGAAACTCGGCTTTCTGTTGTCCTCGAACGTAAATGTAGTCTGCGGCATACAATAACTTGCTTTCTAATATTTCATTTACTTTAGAATATTCTACATCTCCTGAAGAGTATCGAATGCCGTGCACATTTCTTTCCAAGTATGATGTGGTCTTTTTGTCCTCGTTGCTCAATGTGGAAAACGGTTGCGGTGGTAAAAATATGTAATGCGAACTTTTGAAGCCAATTTCTATGGTGAGCTCTTTGGCAACGAAAAGACCGTCTACGACAAAGCCTTGAATGTCTACGAATGCTATTCTCATGTTGACGTCTGCTCGAACACTAACTCTGATCAGCAACTAGTTCAAGCTTTTAACAATTTCGGTGAGGGGGAAGTATTCCATCACGCAATCGTGAATTATGATGCAATAGACTTTGGTATTTTCGGGAAAGCCTATGTTTGCTTCAATGTCAAGTTTCACATCGACTGTGGACGCCTTCATGCTTTCCTCCTGTTTCGAACAATCGATAACAAACAATGCCCGTTTCTTGAAAGAAGAATAATCCAGCAGGGGACGCTTCTGTGTGGAGTTTGCGTAGTTGGGATAGAATTCAGTGTAGTTAAAATAGGCTTCATTGTAGTCAGTTTTAGCGAAATCCAATTGCATTCTTTCATTGGGCCAATAGTCACCATTAAGTGATAGTCTTATACTTTGTACGTCGGCATTGTCAAATAAAGTCGGGTCAGCTGTACTCAAGTTACGTTTGTCGGTTTGAAAGAAAACAATAACAAAACGAGGTCTTTCAACTGAAGTGGATGTCTTGACAGCCCAAACTTCACGTCTTGCTCCTTTAGTAATTGAGGGTAATTCGTGTAACTCCCACTTCCTAAATGGAATAACTATAGGTTGATCTTTTTGAATGGATTTCATGAGATTTAATTTTATATCGTCATTAGGAAAGATATGTTTAACTTTTAGCTCAACGCTTGCAATGTTAATTTTAGCTGTTGTAGTGGAGAGCGTTCCAGAGACATTCTTTTCAGTAATATATAAGCAATCATTATCATTTCGTGCCCGAACTAGTCGTATTGTTTGACGCCCACATGTAATCATTGAATAATCGTTGAAAATGTTGAAAATATGTTTGAGGGGTATTTGAAGGTTGAAGGACTTGTCGCTAACATTCAGAATAGGATCTTTCGGGTAATTCCAGCCGGCTATAGCCATATGATTGGAATCTTCTTGGTTATAACAAGTCATAGCACGTACGGCACTCACTATTCCAGGATCCCGAACTGTTTCCATTTCCCTGGCACTTTCACTGTACGTACATGAATCGAATAGAAAGGCTCCAACGTTATTTGCTAATTTTACGTCACCAGCTCCGTGTATTTCAAGCGAACCTTTAATGCATAACAATGTTTCGCTCATTGCAAAGAACGAATCAACCTGATTGATGCTAAACTCCACAATGTCACTGCAATTGAATGATTTTATGAATGGAGCATAGGTTCTGTATTCAGCCTTTCGAATTGAATCATCAAACATCGGCTTACGGTAGATATCAAACATTGGAGGTATGTTGTCGTTTTGGCGTTGACGTTTTCCATACATTGTTGTCATTTTTCAATTTAAAACCCAGCGATTGCAGGACCAATTTGTTTGCGAACGTAAGCTGTTTCAGCTTTGGCGACTGCTCAGCTAATGAAGTTGAAAGTGCTGCAGATTGTCTTTTATGATTGATTATTAGCCCCATCGCGCTCTAAGCTCCAACACCAACGTACTTAGTTCTCCACGAAAGTTTACAGGCTGACCGTCCTGGTCTAAGGCTATGACAGTGATGTTGGTTATTTCACGTTGTGGTATAACGGGTAAGTAGAGCAAATTATGAGGAATTTCGTCAATGGAATATCCTGGATCTACTTGTACGACGAATTCGTAAATGGTATGAGCAGGTCTGTTTGCATCGAAGGCTCCAGTGGTAATGTTACAATCGAAGCGTATGCTAGATACTTTAATAATTTTGACGGGCAGATCTGAAGAGTGCAATTTGTTAGCGTCGAGAATTTTTGGTGAAAATCCCAATATTCTTCCAAGACTATCGGCTTCCATGAAGGAAATTTTGTATTTACTGGAAATTTCACATTTCAACGTATTGTGATTGGGTTTTAGTGAAAATACCGGTCTGGTTGAATTGCCCGCACCCAACTTATCACTGATAAACGCTTCAAGATCAGCAATTTCATAACATCCTGTGGGAAAATCAAAACTTTGAAGCTTGCCCTTGGTATCGTAGTAGTAAAACTTACAATTTTCAATGTTTGGTATACTGTGATAAGAATGAAAAGATCTTAGAGCTATTTCGTATTCATTCTTCGGATCGAGCACAATAGGCGTAGGAGGTTGGAAGGTGAACACGTGATTGGTGCTGTTAACTCTAAGCAACTGCGACATGATGACTAATGAAATACGAATAATGTTTGAATTTAAATATCATTTTTTATTTTTTTAATGTTTGTTTACAAAGGAAACAAGTAGCTTGCGAACTCGGAGGGCCGTCACAATGCGTCGTCCAATCAGGTCGGTTGTAATGGATGAAACAAGGCAGTCGTATTTGTAGTTCAAAATTTGCTTGATATTCATTGGGAAGTTTATGCCACATTTCCAGCAATTCCGAAGGTCTTACACACTCTATTAGATGTTCAATGGGAAAGTGCTTCAGTTCTTCGGCAGTGAAACTACTCAATGTTTTTCCATGGTAGATATGTTGTAGTAATAGTTCCGTCATTGTAGAAATTTCAAACACAAATGACCGCAATTGATTTGATCGTAGTTTTGATATTGGGTATTGTTGTAGAAAATTCGCGCGCTCTTCCCCAGATATTTAACAACTTCTTTCGGTGGCTTCAAGTTACCAAATGAATCGAAATACTCTACATTGTTGTTTATCTTTCTGTAAGCTACCCAATCACGCACTATCCGACTTTGACATAACACATTACGCAAAATTACTTAAAATACCGCATTTTCGAGGAGTTTTCATGCGAGACACTCTCCCCAAAGCCGGTCCCCGAAAACGAGAATGCGCAGTGGTTAATTTGGATACATCTAAGAATAGCGGAAGTCATTGGGTAGCTTTATTAGTTTTTTTTCAAATACAATCCAAAACCGCCTTTTGGGTACTTTTTCAGATACAGGCCAGATCCTACACGTTCCATAGCCTTATTATGACGTACATCTTCTTCCAATTTCTTTTGCGCATGCTTTGCGTCAATGACAGTTTTAGCAATCCCAGCAGCACCACCTGACAAAGCTCCAAGTGCCGAAAGACCGGCAAACAAAGGGATAAGTGGTAGGAAACCTCCGGATTTCGCTACAGGTATTACTCGAGGAACCTCGACTTCTTTTTTCCCACCAAATTCTTTAATAAGTGCTTTGGCTGCTCGTAAGGCAAACGTTGCAGTGTCTTTCAAAGATGCCCCTTTTTTCATGGACTTTCCCACTTTTAGAATGACATCTCGATGCAAGGAACGACGTTTGCGACGACAACCCATTCCCAGCTTTCTTTTCACCTTCATTCCGCCTGTTACAAGTAATGCAGCAGTTTTCTCTCCCAGTGAAGCGTCTTTTGATTTAACGCGAGCCCAAGCTTTATCTTCAAGTATCCGATCGGCTTTGTGTCGTTCCTCGAGAGACTTATTCTTCCAGTAAGAAATATCGTGTTGTTTACAAGCTGCGTCCAAGGGGTTAATGCCCGGATCTCCACGATCAAGACGTTTTTCCAATTTTGTACCAGCTAACAGAAAAACAATTAATTTTTTGCAAAAAGGGTGGGGGTGGTTTACTTACGTCCACAATACTGATAGCTAGGTAAGTGAAGTTCAATAGGTAGTTTATTGATGAGAGAATTTAAGAGACCTTCTCCTTCAAACACCAACATTAATACTGATACGCGTAAGTGGTGACACCTATATTTAAAGGATAGTACTACGAAAAACGACACACACAATGAAAATAATTCAACAAGAGCAGACTATACCCATTGAAAATCTGGATTTCACCTCAACGCCATCGATCGGCAAACATGGTAAATTGTTGCCAAATTCTTTCCGTGCCATTATATGCGGTCCCAGTGGGTGTGGTAAGACGAATGTCGTGCTGGCGCTCCTATTCAATCCAAATGGTGCGAAATTCAAAAATGTTTATGTCTATTCAAAATCGTTATTTCAACCAAAGTATCAATTGCTACAAGAAGTTATAGCGCAAGTCAAGGGTGTTGGGTATTTCCCATTTAAAGACAACGAGGAAATAATTAGTCCAGAGAAAGCTCGACCAAATTCCATCTTTTTATTCGATGACGTAGCCTGTGACGGTCAGCAGAAAATTCGTGAATACTATTCCATGTGTAGACATAAAGATATCGATGCCGCTTATCTTTGTCAAACATACTCAAAAATACCGAAACAGCTTATTCGCGACAATTGTAATGTTATTGTGTTATTCAAGCAGGATGAGGTGAACTTGAAACATATATTTGACGAACACGTATCTCCAGACATGACGTTTGACACATTCAAAAATGTGTGTTCAAAGTGTTGGTGTGACCGCTATGGTACTTTGGTAATTATGAAGGATTTTACCCTCAATGGTGGTAGGTATCGCAAAGGATTCGATAAATATATAAAATTGTAAGCTGCGTCTTTAGTCCATACCAATATGTCTGACGATAAGGTTGCTACTGCATTGCGCAAGAAAAAAGTGTCTGAACTTGCCAGATCGATTCGCAAAAAATACTTGGCGTTGAAATTAGGTAAATCAGAGCAAGATGAGTCTATTAATAAACTATTCAAACCGATATCTAAACCACTTGAAGAAATTGTGCAATCCTCAAAGACATTAGAAAAAACGATTACAAATTTAAATCCAAAAGAGGAAATAAAGAAGGAAGAAGAAGAAGAACCAGATGATGTGTTTACACCTTTTCTCGAAACGGAACCGGTGGCCGAAACCGATGAATCCGGCAATATTACACGTTCTGAATCTCCAGAAGAGATGCGCCCCGAAATTTCCCAGGAAGCTGTCGCAGACTATTTGGACCAATATCCTACCATCAGTCATCAGTTCATTGAAGATTACTTCCAAAAAGATGATAAAATCGATAAAAATTATGGTCCGATATACAACGATGAAATCGGTTGGTCATTAGGCAAACGTCGAATTGCGTTTGATGGAAAAACCGGTAATATAAACATACTACCTGAGAAAAACAAACAAGGAAGATATGTTATTGGAACACCAGGCTTGTATCAACTTCTATTTTACCGAGACCCCAGTTACAATGATCAAGATTTACAGAACTATAAAAATCTTTTGGCAACAACTGAAGTTCATTTAGACACGATAGATCGTCTTAAGGGGTCAAGTACTGAAAAATATCACTACATCATAAAACCTTTATTCAAAACAAAATCTCTAACGACGGCGAATAAATCGTCTCAGGTATTTACTCGTCTAAAATCGATTCCTTCAGCAAAAGGAAAAGGTATCGATCGTTTAAGATATAATGATAAACCTATGGAGTATATTTATTGGGACGATGTGAATGAATTGGTGGATCGTTTGAAGTTGTTGATTGCTTCAAAAGAGGCAGGTAATACGTCACACGACAACGAAATAGTAGCAATTATTAATGAACTCAAGGAGGCTGATATAATAGAATAATACAAGTTGAAACTTGTTCATTTCAATTATGCCAGTCGATAAATTCGGACATAGACATCAAACGCCCTATGCGCGTTCACCAGCGAAAATTACGTTTCCTCATACACCGGACGGTAATATTGATATTGAAAATGTGAAAATTTGTAATGTTCAGGAACCGACAACAAATAGTGATGCTGCAACAAAACAATATGTTGATGTACAGTTGAATGACCTACGTGCTATCAACTCGCCATTAATTCAAACGCATGGTGTGGTGCTGCAGCAACAGGACCGTGATATAAAGGATTTAGAAGTAGGATTGACCGAAATAAGAAATGAGCTTCATAAGACTAAAATTCCCATATTACAGGCGAATATTGATAACTTACAAAATAAAACTAACGAAATTGATGCATTCATTTCGCGAAATCCCCCTGTAGCAGGTAGGGATATGGCTACGAAGAAATATGTTGACGAATCAATTGCCACAGCAAAAGCCTTTATTCGAAAAGAATTTACTGCTTCTACGAATACAAGCATACGTGGATTGAGAAAAGAATTTACAGAAAATATCAGAACCCTCTCTGATTTGAAAAGTAACATTTCAGATATTGAGAACAATATTAAGGTTATGAATACGAATACCGTTAACCGCATTAACAGTCTGGAGCTGAAGCTAGCCGGTAATACATCATAATATGCACACCAAGGAGAAGATTCAACTCGTAAACGAACTCCACAAACCGATACGGAAAAAATTCCCTCGGAGACGCACTATCATTAAGGGTCTTGACGATCTTTGGCAAATGGATCTTGCGGAGATGAGGAATTTTGCTCCACAAAATAGGAATCATAAAATGATACTAGTCGTTATTGATTGTTTTTCAAAGTTTGTGTGGACACGCCCACTAAAGACGAAGACCGGAGAGGAGATTACTCAGGCATTCTCGGACATTCTCGCTCACACTAGACGAATACCAAAAAATCTGCAATCTGATCAGGGAAAGGAATTTTACAACAGCAAATTTCAAAATTTAATAAGAAAACACAACATAAATCATTATAGCGTATTTAGCACAATGAAAGCTTCTATGGCAGAGCGTGTTATAAGAACTTTGAAATCTAAACTCTACAAGTATTTCAGTTTAAATGGTACCTACAAATGGATTGATATTCTACCTAAAATCACTCAAAACTATAACAATAAAAGACATTCCACAACAAAATATAAGCCTTCTCAAGTCAACAAATCCAACGAAAAATCTATTTTGAATAACACCTATAGTCATTTAAAGATAGCAGGCCCGCGAAAATTTAAAGTTGGTGACATTGTACGCATATCTAAGGCAAAACATGTCTTTGAAAAAGGATATACACCCAATTGGACTACAGAACTATTCAAAATCACCAAAGTTAAAATTACCAATCCTGCTACGTATTTACTTGAAGACATGCAAGGGACACCAATCAGCGGCTGCTTCTATGACGAAGAACTACAGAAAACATCGAATCGGGACGTTTACTTGGTGGAAAAAGTTCTTAGACGTAAAGGCAAGAAACTGTTCGTGAAATGGTTAGGCTTAGACAAAAAACATAACAGCTGGATTAATGGAGTTGATGTTTTATGATGTGAAAGGCCACACACGCTATAAATTGGAGTCGTTTCAGATCTCAAACTCAGTTAGCAACATGCAAGGTGTCAGTAGTGGTTACGACAGTAGTAGTAGTAGTGATAATAACTATACTGCAGAGCTGGATACAATTTTGAAAAACTATGAGTTTGCTGCAAAGTCTGAAAATGTGTACCTGCTTTCAACACAATATTCAATTTCCGGTTATGAAGTGAAATGTGGAATAAGTCCTGCTAGATCATTCACGCCTGCTGTAATTCTATCTCAGCAGCTCAAGTTCGGCAAAATTTCCTTCAGCATTCACGAATGGCATACCTTTATTTCAATAATGATGCAACAGATGACCGTAGATGAGTTCAAACCTGATTCGATTCCATGTGGAGACTACTGCACCATTACCCCATTAAATTACGATGACTGTAAGGTAATTTTTGTGAGGAAACATGATGTCGAGTATTACATGGATGAAGAAGAAGTATCCCAAATTTTAAAATTAAATAATTTAATTATACAACGTATAGCTATGTTGGAAAATTTGAATTTTTGTCAATATTATTATAATGTTTTGGATTTCTGTAAAACTATCACCTCTGAAAGTCCTTTACAAATTTTATATGCATTTTGTTCCATAACCCCAAACGATATGTTAAACAATGCTCTCAGAGAATATGTATACTTTTATAAACTTAAAGTTATCAATGATTTAAATAAATAGTTGTATATTATTGGTGTTTTCTTTAACTGGTTGTGTGTGTGAATAAGTTTTGAGTTCAAATCAATTTTCCATTGAGATCAATATGAAGTTCCATTTGACGTGACAACGTGACATTTGACGTGACAACGCGACATTTGACGTGACAACGTGACATTTGACGTGATAACGTGACAACGTGACGTTTGACGTGACAACGTGACATTTGTCGTGACATTTGACGTGAGAATGTGACATTTGACGTGGCAAGTGTTTCGTACAGGATCAACATTTGGTCCTTTTGACAGCGTGATAATTTTGTTACACTCAGTATATAATAAAATTCTCAAAGTCTTCACATGAATGTAGGAAAAAGAAATAAAAAATGAATTTTATAATATATATATATATATTTATGATAAACAATAACTATAAAACTTACACATCTTAAAAGTCTAAATCACAAAATTTTATTGAACCGGCAAAAGATCAATATATTTATGATAAACAATAACTATGAAACTTACACATCTTAAAAGTCCAAATCACAAAATTT
>CAJUYG010005410.1:0-13971 GCA_910591675.1 Galerucella calmariensis | reverse complement strand
TGAAGTTATTCCTGCGTTGGCAAACTTATATCCCAACGCAATAGATCCTAGCTTACCGAATGAAAATGTTTGGTTCCAGCAGGACGGGGCAACACCCCATTATGCTTTAATGGTAAGAACTTATTTAGATGAAATCTTCCCTAATAAATGGATTGGACGAAGAGGTACTATTGAGTGGCCAGCTAGATCGCCAGACCTTACGCCGTTAGATTTTTTTCTGTGGGGTTATCTCAAGAACAAAGTATATGCAACACAACCAACTAACATTGTAGACCTCAAAGAAAGGATAACTACAGAAATACGGAATATTTCACCTCAAACTTTAAACAAAGTTAAGGAGGAGTTCTTGCCAACAACTAGGTGGAGAACATTTTGAGCATTTATTTTAATGTATTAAAATCAAATACATCAGGTATTTTATGTATTTGTTTAATAACTGTAAAAATAAAAATTTCACCCTGTATAATTCATAATCGACCATACATTATTAAGTTTGTTGGAATCGGTTCATTAAGAGGATTTCAAAAATATGCAAATATACAGGGTGTTTCATTAAAAAAACACTATGGCATACTTGCGTGAATCATCCTGTACATTTAAGTTTATGTTCACATAACGCACAACTCAATTCAAAAAATGACGTGTCTCGGCATTTTTATAATCTTCTAAAATGATGACATGAAGAATTTTATTCCATAAGTGGTTTCCACACTGTATAATATATCGTATCCAAAAGTTAAGTTCGTATAGAAATAATCTTGTTTTTGTTGTTATTTCCTTAAACCGAGTTAAATTTTGTACAGCGCCTGGTTCTTGTAATTATTAAAAGCGTTCTTGCTTGCCTTGAGAGTTTCTTGACATTTTCAATTCCATCATGGTGTACCGATACTTCTTTTGGTGCAACAGAAATTAAATTGTTGAATTTATTTCTTCAGTGATCGGTAGATTGTGATTGATGATTGGAATTTGTCATCTATAATTTTGTTAATGAACAAAAACATTGTTGGTAACGTATTGATTATATATTTATTACACAAATATTTGACATAATTCGATCTAGGGCTGACTACACGAGATGTGATGAGATAAAGAGATAAAGCTCATTTGCCGAATATTGTTATTATACAAGAACCTCATTCTCCGATAATTCGAAAATGAAAAATACCTAGATATTAAAATTAATTAAAATGAAAGGATGAAATTCAAAACTTGGTGAAGCTATAAATTTCTCTTTGAATTAATTATTCATTTTCGAAAAAAAAAACTGGAAAGTATCTTTACCTTTTTTGATACAAAATATGGAATTTTAAAATGAAATTTCTTGTGTTTGCATCCCGATTTAATATTTCGTAAAATTTATTGTTTTTATTTTTCCAATGAAAAATTCTCAAAACATGAGATCATCAACTATATTCGGAATTTTCTGCAATAATGACTATAATGATACTTTTTTGCTTTATTTACTGTATACGATAATGGGCAAGCGCCAAAGCAAAGATTACAGAATAAAAATATAAGATGTTTCATTCCAGGGCGGTTTGATTCAAGTTGCTGTCTCAAACGGACGCCGCTCTCATAAATTATGTTTACGACTCGCTTTTGTTTTCAATAACGAGACCGGTAGATACCAGATAAGTTCGAAAAGCTTATTTTATTTTAAGCTATACAGGGGTAATTAGAGAAAAATATACTTAAATTAATAGGATTCTTTATCACAAAGGTTTATTTTTAAATGTTAATTATTTCGAAAAATGTTCGGGATATGAATTTGAAAAGGTAAGTTAAAAATAAACTTGAATTTTTAAAATGAATCAATTCACAGTTTTTATCCAGCATCTTAGTAATTTTTTTATACTTATTGATAATCCAGCAGATATTTATCACAAATTCAATTAAATATACTCATTAGCCACCAGAATAATAGGGCCACTAAATCTTAAATTTTGATCTTTAAATAACGCGTATTTTTAGATTGACAAGGTTAAAACAGTAAAAAGAGAAGCACCTGCAGGATACTTTTATTAAAAAAAAGTATTGTAAAATACTAAGTTTGGTTGGGTTTATGTGTTAAATTTAATCTATTGTTTTTCTCATCTTTCAATATACATTTGAGAGTAAAGTATATACGGACTCTGGTATAGAGACTGGCATAATATTTGAAAGGAAATTGATTACATGGATGATGAAAAGAAAATTTAGTAAATTCGTTCAAAAGGAACTAACCAATTCCACTTTGGTTAGCTATAGAATTGAATTTTTGTGTTTTCTTGCTTAATGTACTTGTTTATATAATATTCTTATTATAAAAATAAATCCGTAATTTTGTATTAGCAAATATTACAAAATATTTTTGCTCATTTCAACAATTAATTAATAAATTTAAAAAATCTATACAACATAAATATAAAACACGAACAACCAATAAACACCGTTCTAAAATAACAGCGCTCGACGGGCGACGTCCCGTATAATATGCTAAATTAAATACAAGTAAGGACGTAGCGACGTACTGTACCATCCAAGTCACCAGCGGCATCGGTGCTTTACGCGATAAATTCGAACGAGGGAAACATCTTATATTTTTATTCTGTAATCTTTGGCCAAAATAATTTTCCGTTCTAGAGCGCAATAGGGTCGGATTATGACTGGTCACGAAAAACGTCAAATTTCCAGTTATATTTTATTTGAAATATCTCCTTAAATTGTATTGAAAAACTAGCATGAATTATTAAAATTTATTTATTTATTTTTTATATTCTAGGCCGCAATAAATTGTACCACGATTCGAAAAATTGTCCAGGTGTTACCTACCCAGCTTTATTAAAACCAGATGAGACGTTTATAGTACCCGATAAATTCTTAGTTGTACTGGACATGGACGAAGGCACTTTAAGTTTCGTAGTGGACGGCCAGTATTTGGGCGTCGCATTTCGAGGATTGAAAGGCAGAAAATTGTATCCGATTGTCAGTGCCGTATGGGGACACTGTGAGATTAGCATGAGATATATTGGTGGACTAGATCGTAAGTTTGAAATTTATATTTTTTTGATATTGTTAAGAATGAATTTATATCTAATCTCTCTAATGAGCAATCGACGAACACATTCTTCTTGCATATTACAATTAACTACCGGAGAAACTTTATTAACTTCGTCTCTCACTCGTTCTCGCAACTCCAGTAGATTTTGCATTTTATATATACAGGGTGTACAAACCTTACGACAAACTTCGGTATATGGGTTATTTTAAGAGATATCAAAAAATGTTATCAACAAAAATAGTAGATGTCCATATTTTGTCCATATTTTGAAATTATATCGAACTATACAGAGTGCTGCATAACTCCGTTACAAACCAAACATATTTGATTTTTCAAATGGGATATTATACCGTATATTATACCGAATTCGGATTGGTTACATTTTTTTGGAGCTTTTGATATGAGGTTTTGCCACGTTATACAGAGTCCTTCAAAAGATATGGACACGTTTATGTAAAAATCGTAGGTAAATCAACGATCTGTAGCTTTTTGTACGTTGATGAAAAAAAATGTATTTTGACCAGCTTCTCTAAATTTTGCTGACTATTGATAACTACTACTGATAAGTCTCTCCGGGTACTTTGCATTAAACAAATCGTACACCTGTTGCTGAGTTCTCATTTTGATCTCCACATGATATAAAAATTGAAATTTCTGTGTTGGGTGTCAGTTGAAGTAGCCATAATTTACTTCTAAAACTTTTGGAACTTTAGTTCTTTACGCCAGGTTATGTTTGAGCGACCAGGGGTCGCGACGCAAAAGATCTGACCGTTACGCGTTACGTTACGCTACGTTATGTTACATTGCTTCGTTATGTGCCTTGCTTTTTCGTGCTTGTGCCTCCTTAGTCTCTCTCTCGTTTACGAAGCAGCGATTCATAATAATAAATATGCTCTTGCCCGGATTCGAACCCGGGCCGCCCGCGTGCAATGCGAGCATTCTAACCACTGAACCACCAATGCTATATTGAAATTCTATGCAAAGCTGGTATTCGCAGTGCTAGTGATCTACTTGAATTTGTTCGGATACATTTTTACTATTATTTCCATAATTTTTTTTGCGCGATTAAGGGGTCTAGCTACTTTTCGAAATACAGGGTGTTGAAATTTTGAAAACTTGAATGTTTTAATTCGATAGCTTCAAAATGGATGGATAAATTGATTTGACATTTGGCAGGTAGTTTTTAAATGTAAAAGGGCATATTTTGAAAGAAATTGTAGTTTGTGCAACTAGTGTGGATATGATGGCCATATCGCACGAGGACGAAGATGGAGCACGACACGACGCCGTAGGCGGAGTGCTCAATCGTTCAAGTGCGATATGGACAATCCACACGAGTCGAGCAACATATTTTTTCTACGACCCACTTGGGAAAAAATATAGAAAATAAAAATTTCTATAAACTGTAATATAACTTCAAATTAAAAATTTAACAATTCAATTTTATGTTTCCACTAATTTTGTGGTAAACGAATGTCCAATTTGTATAATGCTACGGTTTCCTTTTTTAAATATACGATGCTGTTATAAGTAGATATTGCCAGTCGGACTCCCTCATGGAGGGTACCGTACCATTATCTATAATGATGAATATTCCGCTAAATATTTGAAACGTCTACCTGTTGTCGTTATTATTATCAAGCAGAATGATTATTTAAAAAAAAATTAACAATAAAAAAAATTACTCGCGGGGAATCGAACCCGGGTCTACCGCATGAGCGTCTGGTGTGCTTACTACTCAACCACCAAAGAATATGCAAATTGTTTATCTATAACGTCAGATGTATTAACTTTAGCTTAAAAGGAACTAAAGTTCCTACCGTGTGTCCCGCGACACGTTCTACCTTTTTTTACTTGAAATTTGGTATATCTGACATAACGTCAACTGATATTTTAATTGACTTATGCAGGATTTTTGACGATTAGTTGCTGTTCTGTTTTTGTGTATTTATTAATGTCCTTTATTACAAAAAAAAAGGTGTGTCACCTGAATCATTGAACTACAACAGCAATAGTAGTAGCAAATTCTCAAACTGATGAATAAAATGAATTTTTGTTAACTCCCTAGAAACCATAACCACGTCAAAACTGGTGACATCTCCATAATGAAAAATCGGCGTTTAATAGTTATGTAACAAGTCCCGAAACGCAGACAAAAGTTTGCCTCTATGTATTGTCTGCGTTGAAAGAACTAGGCATTATTGATAAATTAAGAAGGTTAATCAAGATGACTATGGAAAACTCAAGAGCTACGATAAAAACACAAAGAGGAGAAACTGAGGAAATAAACATAAATAATGGTGTAAGACAAGGTGATTTGCTATCTGCAACATTTAACCTAACACTTGAATATGCAATGAGACGAATACAAAAAAGCAATCTCAGGACGAGCGGAAGACAGATAATTGCTTATGCGGACGATATAGTAATAATATCAAAGACAAGAAAGATTCTGGAAAACACAATAAGGGAAATCACAAGTGGAGGAAATAGAATGGGATTAGAAATAAATGCAGATAGAACAAGAATAATGATTTTTGATAATATAAATCAAACCAATGCAATAAAGATCGGAGATTTCGAATTTGAAACAGTGGAGAAATTCAAATACTTAGGTGTCACAGTAACAAACACTGGAAACAGGAAAAAAGAAATAGAAGAAAAAATCATTAATGCAAATAGGGCTTACCATGCCAATAAAAAACTTTTAAAAAGCAAATTACTCTCAAGACAAACCAAAATCAATATTTATAAAGTGCTAATAAGACCCGTCATGTTGTATGCTGCTGAAACAATGACACTGACTAAAAAGGAAGAAGAAGACTTGAGAATAATAGAAAGAAAGATAATGAGAACAATATTGGGACCAATCAAATTGAGAGATAAGGAGTACAGACAAAGAATGAACTATGAAATTGAGCAAGTACTGGAAGGAGAGGACATAGCAAGGAAAATAAAAAGACAAAGAATGAAATGGCTGGGACACATATATAGAGCAGAAGAACAAGAAATAAGACTGCAAATGACACAATGGGATCCTGGGGGAAGAAAACGTAGGGGTAGTATAAAATGGCTGGAACAGGTGAAGGAAGATATGACAAGAGCCGGAATTGGAGGATGGAAGGACAAAGTTAAGGATAGGAAACTATGGAGAGCATTGACAGAGAAACAAAGGAAAAACGGGGATCGATCCACCCAAAAAAATGGATCTAGAAAGCGTGAAGCGGCGAAACCCCATCAGGGGTATCAAGCCATTATATATATAACAAGTCCCGAAAGTGATATTTTACGGGATGAGTGGACAGGGAAGTTACGTACAATATTTTTTCTGCAGCCGGTTCTTAGATTAAATATTAAAAAATAATAGGGATACTATTAATAATACTTATGAACATTAATTGTACAATTACTTATTTTAATAGTATTAGGAATATTAACAGAAGTGGCCCTGTTGAAATTAGTATTAGACGTTGCAGTATTTGTACTAGCTTTCGAGATATTAATATCGTTTCGGCCATTTTGAATCTTGGAGGCTATGTCAAATTTGTTTCTTGAAGAATTTTCAAAGTATCCTGCTGCCACATTCATAACTCTCTTGATTTTGCCGGCAACAACTCATGAGTAGCGGCCTTAGCAGCTTCACTGATTTCATGTGGAATTTCACTTTTGATTTAAAAAATCATACCGAAAGTTATTTTTGAGACGGCTACAGAAACAATTAAAAAAATTGACCGATTTCAGGATTTTATAAAATGTAACAAATTGTTCACTTTTCTGTTCACTTTTTTTCATAATATATTTTATTGACGTCCATCGTACTAAAAATAAGTACTCAATATTAAACGCCTAATGTAGGTAATGAAAACTGGACAATATTAAAGAATTTCAAAAATTCTCTAATGGTAGAACTGTCAGTCACTGCGCTACCTCTGCTGCAGGCAGCCAATGATGCAATTGAATCCTGGTTTTTGTTTAACAAACCCTACAAAGAACAAATAAAACAGAACACAGAGCCAGATGCTGCAAATGCAATACGCATATATACAGATGGTTCAGAAATGAACGACGGCTCAGGATGCGGAGTTTGCTCGAGAGCACTAAGCCTATAGATTAAGTGGGGAATGGGAAACAATACCAGCGTGGTTCAAGCAGAACTAGCTGGTATCTCAATTGCCACAAAAGAACTAACCAGAAGAGGAATTTCTGGCAAAAACATAACAATCTGCACTGATAGTAGACAAGCCCTATTAGCCTTGAACAGACAACGTGTTATATCGAGGCTAGTACTAGAGTGCCACCAAGATTTAGCTGACGCCTCGGCAGATAACAATATTATCCTGAGGTGGGTGGTTGGTTAAAGGGCACGACAGGAGTAAAGGAAATCGCATTGCCGATTCTTTAGCCAGGAAGCCGCCGGACCAAAAATTCTTGGACCCAGTGACACCTACGTCCTGACGACTTCGACAATTGCGGAACTAGCCAAACGTTACATCCATGCTCAATCCCTTAAGAGATGGGATGGAATCAAAGGATGCAGTCTCGCCAGGATCACCCTGGGCGACCTTGGGAAGCTGGCGCCGAAGAAATATTTGGCGATGACCAGGAAAAACCTACGTTTAACAGTAAGATTTCTGACTGGCCACTGTCAACTAAGGAAACACCTCCATACTATGGGGCTAGTGGACACACCTCTATGCAGGATGTGTGAATAGGAAGATGAAACTGTCAGGCATGTCTTATGCGAGTGTCCGGAGTTATCGTCAATAAGAGAGTGTATGTTCGGTGTGTCTTGGCCTACACCTGCCGATATAAAGGAGATGTCTCCCAGTAACCTGTCCACCTTCCTGAGAAGGACAGGATGGACAATGACCTAGGAGGACAACTCCTCGGGAGGGTCACATGTGGCCTAAGTGCTGTGAGCCTACACTCACCCTCCCTACTCTACAGATACTGTCAGTCATAGAATTACTGTTCAGAATTGAATAGGAACTTGTTATAGTTTATAAGGTTTTAGTTGAATAACCCGAAAACAAAATTTCAATAAGACCGCTTGTTTCAAAACGGTTATTTGAAATGATTTTTTTGGTGGTCCAAATGAAATCGATTAAACTTCACATTATAATGAGATTGTAATTCAGCCGGTCGCATCAGGAAAAAATTATTATATAAACAAAAAGAAAAAAATAAATCTCACTCACGTCTACATACTAGAATAAAGAAGTCGTAAAAACCTAATGATACAACAGGGATATAACAGGGTCACACGCTTCTTGTCTAGGGGCACTTCAAGACTTCTTAATATGTCACAAACAAAAATAGGGCCACGGAAAACTAGGAATAACAACATATGGGATAAACAGAGGTAACAAATCTGGTTCACACATTCACAAACGTACCTTTGATTTATGTATAAATTTCATCAGACAATCATAGACTTCCATTTTATTTAAGGATAAAAGATGACGGATATTGAAGGGTGGGAAATAACTACTATTTATAAGATCTTTAATAAGGTTTTGTGATTGAGATTGTTAGATTATACAGTACATCCAGTAAAGATTTTCCTTATCAGGCTTGAAAGTCATTTCAGTAAATCCTTCTTGGAGAAATTCTCCCTTGAGCGTTTTAGTCCCAGGAGATAATCTCTAATGAGTCAGCGCTTCGCATTCTAAGATGCTGCTTCCTCATCTTCTAAGCACAACCAATAAATATGGTCATTCCTGTATATATGCAAATTGTATTTATAGGTTTCCGTAGGGTACAGTTACTGGAGAGTAAGCCCGCTACTCTCCTCATTTGCCCCCTGCTTAGATTTAATATTTCATTGGTCGGCTCATATGTAACCGTGGGTCTCACCACCGTTGTGTACGATCCGTGGATTTAGTCCCCATGTGATTTCTATTACCCAATTTTTGGCAGTCATTGAGACCCTTTGTATATTATATCAGGCAGTTGTGAATTCCAGGCGAGTTTAGCATGCAGAATTATACTCAGATACTTGACCTCATGGTTAGACACAGCTGCTTGGTAGTTTAAATCTCTCAAGCTTCCTTTTTGTTGTGGAGGAAATGAAAAAAAATTGACTTCAAAACTCAAAGTTGACAAAAAGTACCGTATCACTGGGAAAAAGCAGCATGTGATAAAAGTAATTAGTGAATAACCAGGAAAAATGTTTTTTTATGTCCTAGTTAACGTGTATGAAATGCAGTATAAAATGTTCTTTTTCTACGACAACCTCGATAAATGTTCATTTTATAACCGTAACTTCAATCATAAACCAGCACATTTTGTACAGAATTTCATTTTTGCATCGGCTGCTAGGCAAGTTGCTAAGCAACAAATGCGAATTGGAATATTTCGTGTTAGATTTAGGTTCACTCTAAAATCACAACGACTACGGCTTGTCAAATTATGACGTCCAGCTACAAATTGATGAAATGTCTCAAAGTTTTAGTAAGTAACGAGTAATTTCATAGTTATAGATGAACGTGAACGATATGTTGTCATAGAAAAAGTATAGTATGCAATTCGCAACCAAATGGCCATTTTGCACTCGCATGAATTGCAGCAAAATTTCATACTCGTGCAAAATGGGCATCATTTTGTGGTCATTGCATAATAAACCATTTAAATAAAATTAGTTACTGTAATAGTAGTTTACCTAACTAGTGCGGAAAGTGATACTTTTCCGCACGCTATTGCAGATGTCCGAACGACGCTTTAGCGAGTTCGGCCAGCAATCGCGTGCGGAAAAGCCACTTTACGCACGTGTTAGGTACACTATTTTTTCTGCTAGCATGCGGAAAAAAACCCAAAAGTTAACATAAAGAAACAATTCCTATTAAATACAGGTCAACAAATTAATTATAAATATTAGACATTCATTTGATGAGGCTTATACCAGGGCCATTAAAAAATGATTGAAAAATAAGTTTTTTTTTATTGAAAATTATAGCAGAATTATAATAAATTTATAAATTTTTCAGTCATTTGGTAAACTACAATCATACAAATATATATTTTAAATATTCAAATGTCAGTATACCCCCAAAAACTTGACAAATTTACTTTTCCGGAAAAAGTGACTATCTCCGCACTAAAATGAGTGCGGAAAAGTGGACTTTTCCGCACGCTAGTAGGAAAACATATAAACATATGGTTTACTCTGATGCGGTGTTTCTAAATATGAATACTAGGATAATCGAATGTGTCAAAGTGCACATTTGACACATAAACACAAATTTCATTTGAAAGTTTCTCTAATTTTTACTTTTTTTCAGCCGAACCATTGCCATTGATGGACTTATGTCGTCGCATAATAAGGCAACGCCTCGGTAAACAACAACTCGAAGAAAGAGTGATGAATCTGCAGCTTCCTCAAGCCTTACAGACATACCTCTTGTATAGAGATCGCAGATAATATCAGGATGGTTCTAGTGAAGTGTATTGTTCTAAATGTCACTGTGTTGTAGACGATTCATACGAATAGACCGAGCAAACATATTACGAATACAAAAAAAAAAAATCGGTAAACTTTGTTGTTTGCGCGTAAAATATTGATGAAAACCTAATTTTAAGTGTTTGAAATTATTGATAAAATCACATTGTATATTATGTTTTAAAAGATCTCAAATTGGTGCTGATGATCGAGAGCTAATAATTTTTTTATTGATGGATTAAAATGGATCGCGTATATACATAGTGTGTTCCAGAATTGAAATATTGAATTGAAATATTATCCTCTATTAATTGGTCGATTAAATTGTTATTTTTTGTTTCCAAATCTTGAAACTGACATTTTTTATAATTGTCAAATTGACAAGCTTACTTATTCACAGAAAATATTTGTAAATAACCTTGGAAACGCGACACAAATGATAATTACCCATGGGTTTCTTATCCGTGTAATTGATTTCTAATTGGCTATTTTTGAACACGTGACTAAAAATACCCAGCTTTAATAGGTTTAAATGTCAAAAAAATTATCTGAAAAAATCCAGATTTGCAATATACAGCTAATCCAAGGAAAATTCTAAATAAGTATTTGTATCCAACTTTTTATCTTTGCATCTCTACAGCGTGTCCAGAGTATCCTATAGGTGAAAAATTTTTAAATATTAATTTAGTGAATCTTGATAAAAAGTTTTGCTTGTTCACAAACCCCATAAAATGAAATAAAATTCAAGTTTTTCAAAACCCGTCTCATTTTATGGCCAGTTTTATGAAAACCTGAAGTCTGACTTTTTGACATTTCTTCATATATTGGCTAATATCTCGAGAACCTTAAGGTTTGCAAGGTTCTAGTCTACGCCATTCGATTCAGAATTGAATTTTCCACATTACAATTTTCAGGTTTTGAAAATTTTTCCACACCGAAACTTATACTAATTCGCGAAGATTCATAATTTTCAAAATTCCTCTTATTATAGAAAATTCAATTCTGAATCGAATGGCGTAGTCTAGAACCTTGCAAACCTTAAGGTTCCCGAGATATTAGCCAATATATGAAGAAATGTCAAAAAGTCAGATCCAGGTTTTCATAAAACTGGCCATAAAATGAGACGGGTTTTGAAAAACTTGAATTTTATTTCATTTTATGGGGTTTCAGAACAAGCAAAACTTTTTATCAATAATGTTTCACCTATAGGATACTCCATCCGTGGAGACGCTGTATATTCCAGTTCTTTCCACGATTGCTTTCACTTCCTGCATTTCTCAAAACTTTGCTTGGACACAATTTCCTATGGGTTTTCGAGAATAATTCCTTTTTTTTCATTTTTGCCAAAATTATCACATGACTGGGTGCAATAACCAAACACATTTTATGGTTTTCGATTAATCTGAAAAATATCAACGTCACTATCGTAGACAATGAGAATTCAAAATCCATTGTAATTCTAATGCTTATGTGATCAAAAAATATTTGCTCTCAAATTTTTTTTGTGATTTTCTGCGATACTCCAAATTTCATCAATAATTTACAAGTTGCGGTAAATGAAACTTCCATGTCCCATAGACTTATTGCTCGGTCTAAAAAGAAGTTTTCCAGTTCGGACTGACAGTAATAGTTTAAAATAAAATTGAAAAAAAACTTGTACCATAATGTAGACGAAAAGACTCCTAGTCTTTTGAATTTGCAATTATTGCTCTGTGATGTGATGGTAGTTGATTGTGAAAGACTTGAGTGAACTTTTAGTATTGATATCGGATGAAAAAAATTTTAATTGGTTTTAGTGAGTTTTTAAGGTCAGTTCCCGCAAGAACAAAAAAAAACACACAAAACGACTAAAAAAATATGTGAGTTCAACCGGAAGTAGGTATATCATTGCATTTTAAAAACGTGTTTTATTAGTAAGTTTAAGGACTACGTTTTGCCGAAACGAATTCAGGGAGAAATGATGAATTTTGTCGAAAAATATCAGTGTTTTTCAATAAGGATTGAAATTATTCTATACTCAACTGAATTAGTTATGTCTTTGCTAAAGTTCCATTTTATTTGATTTAAAAAATTATTGATTTACACATTTTCACAGTCAAAAATGGTTTCTAATGCTGAATTTGGAAATTTCTCTGCTTCTTTGGACGGAATAGCTTGGATACCAGGTGGTACTTTAGTCATTTTTATAGATAAAAACTTTTATTTTGTACAAATATCCTCATTTATATTTATCTCAACATTTTATTTCGAGAGGCTCGAACAGCCTTTATTTTTTTAATATATATGTGGTACCATATAATAGGCGTACAATATCTTCTGTAAGTTCCTTGTGGATTTACTCATTATTTTTTCTCTTATTTTTTGGGAAGCAAACCACAATAATGTTTTTTATTTTTTATTTCGACGTTTCGGTAGCGTTCCAGCTACCGTTGTCAAGATTAACTAGTAATAAAATAATTTTTGGTCCCTATCTGACACAACGAAGAAAAAAATTATAGAAAAAAAAATGGAAAAAAAAATGAAAAAATTGAAGAAAAATGAAAAAAAATTTTTAAAAATGAAATGAAGATAAATAAATAAAATAAATTTTTAATTTTTTTCATTTTTCTTTTTTTTTTTATTATAATTTTTTTTTTGTGTCAGATAGGGGCCAAAAATTATTTTATTACTAGTTAATCTTGACAACGGTAGCTGGAACGCTATACCGAAACGTCGAAATAAAAAATAAAAAACATTATTGTGGTTTGATTTCCAAAAAAATAAGAGAAAAAATAGGCGTACAATTTTTATATTATGTCTTCATACAGGGTGAGCTAATAACTTGGAAACAGTTTCGAGATCACAAGATATTCAAGTATATACTTTTTTCTAATCTTTTTGCCCCACTACAGTTTATGTCCATTGTCTTGAAGCTTTCTGTATTCTGCTTGCCTAATATCCAGTTATAGTTTGTCTCTTTTGTCAATATCCAAAATATACTCCACTCCTGCTATTTAATATTCTGCTACTATTAAAACATCCCTCGTTATATGACATAACTTATCCAGTGTGGTAAATTAAGATACAGTGTTACACCATTGAGTACAACTGAGATAATAAAGTATTACGCCGTCACTGTAAAAAAATACGAAGCAAAAAAATGCTTATTTATCTTAATTTTGTTACTTAACATTATTATTTAAAGAAAAAAAAATATCCTGTTGAAATATCGTTATTCGTGTAGCTATAACAGATGAAAAACTCGAAAGATCATTTTTTCCAGGCGTTTTTTTCGAAATTCCATAAATGACATTTGCTTTTATGTCGTATTTATATCGCAAAAATTTATTCTTAAGCCAAAAAGATATTTTTGGATCTTCCTCGTAGGCAGTAGATTATATTTATTGTATTTTGATGCACACAACTTGTATGAAAAATAAAATTTTCTGAAAAATAGTAACAAATTGTCATTATTTCAAAAATTCAACCCTATTATCTGCTTTCATAGGCAATA
>CAJUYG010005408.1:0-13976 GCA_910591675.1 Galerucella calmariensis | reverse complement strand
TTGTCCTACTCTCGCGCTAAGACAATAATAGTGCGGAAGTGTGAGCAATTGGAATCATTATGTATGCCCTGGGGGTCATGAGAGCTCCTACGAGAGTACACACTTTATAAAGTGCGCATGCGAGCTCTCTCGAAATTGCAAATTATGATATAGCCCGCATGCGCATTCTATAAGTGTGTACTCTCGTAGGAGCTCTCACTGTTAGTGAATAGACCCCCTGAAGAAAGGTGGTTGTGTGTGCGGTGCATCCACCAATTTCATGTCCTTTTATGTTATGTGAATTAAGTTGTGTAATAAATATATAAAACCAAAAAAATATCAGCATCGTCATTCTGCGCTTAGCCCAGGAGAAGCCCTACACTATCATTATTAATATTTATATTGCAAATTTGTTACTTACTCCGATATTTTTTCCGTCAAAATTAGAATTAACTTATCAGTTGAATATTCTCTGAAAATTTTACTCTTCAAAATTAAATTAGGAAGGTCTTCGTAACCGTGATGTTCCAATAAATCTAATATTGTTTCGGAAAAGTTTTGTTTGGAATTCGATCCGAAAATTTTGTCTGCATCAGGTCCGGCCTTGATGTCTAATAAAGTTTTCTTTAAATAATTCATTAATCCTTTGGTAAACTGGAACGAAAAGTTAAGTTATTGTTGGAAATATAACAATTTTTGTTCGTTCGTATTTACGTGATTTCCGGATTGTTCTTGTATTTTTTTCACTCGTTTCAATACTTCCGCCGGTATTATTCTAGCCATCTTATAATATGGCACGGCTAGAATGTAATCGGTTTCATTATTACTCCTAAAAAATTATGAAATATAATTACGAACTTGCTCATGTAAAATTATATTCAAAACTCAAATTAATCTGTACAATAAGTATGATGACAGTCACTAAGAATTAATAAAATAAATAAATTTGTAGGTTGGGTGAAATACTTAGGTGAGCTATGTCGTTCTTCATTTTATTTTGTTTCAGAATGGGCCTTTTCAGTAGATGCTTAAATCTCAAAAAACAAATATTTTATATGAAAGCTTACTGATAACTTTTCACTTTGTGCAACTTTGTTTCGAATATAAATGTCACAAGTCACAAAGCTGAATAAAAAGTTAAGCAAATTTTAGGGTAATTTGAACACGCGTTTGACCTTGGGGCAAGTGATGTCATAAGGTCTGGAATTATGTTGGCAGTATTTGTCAGAATGGTTAGGCCAATTGCTACTACGGCTACGGCCGAGGGCAAAACATCTAAGAAGCAAATGTTCCTCGTTTCGGACAACTTCTTTTGAGCTTTTGCTTTTTCGAGCTATGAATTTCGTCTGTTTCCACCTCTAAGAACGTAAATGAATATTTTGCTTGGGCAATTTATATTGCTATTTTAACAAAAACAAATCATCCAAAACAAGGGAAGCAAACTTTACAAATCCTATGGAAATAACGGTCCGTCGTTTTCAAGGTCGTAGGCTCTTTGACGTAACGAAAGAGGGAGGAGTGACGTCACGCTCAAACCACTCGCTCGCTTCCGTACTTTTGATATTTTTTTTAGGATAGAAATCAAGCTCCAAAAAAAAATAAAAAAATAATAAAATACTTCAATTTAAACCAATAAAAAAAATTACTGAAAAGGCACATTTCTTTTAGCAAATGATTTTTCAGGTTAAGCATTAAGGACCAATTTCTCCAAATCAAGCATCATGCCTGTTTTAACAAAATTGATTGAATTTTTCCTGATTGATTAATTTTGAACTGTACTTACATAACATAGTGATCCCCAAGGAGTGCACAAGAAATGCGGTACGTCTCCACTATATCATCTTTATTAAATATTCTTGAATTCACCAATTTAACATTATCTTCAGTCATTATCCATTTCTTTAATAACAATACCACTCGAAGTATCATATGGGCTTCACTCATTAGATGACAATATGTCTGAACCGAAGTGAATCTAATTAAATATTTAAAATTAATAATTTATAAGCTTTGAACATTTATTTTATTACCTATGAACATTGGCAACAATAGAAATATCATTAAAAATCATTCTCGGTGACGGTAGTTCCAAGTTATACAATGTAAGGAATGAAGCATTTGAACTACTATTCGAGCTGGCTGAATGAGCAGGTGATGTTTCCGAATTGGCTAATAACACCATATGATTCTCAGTTAGTAGGATTTGTTCTACTCCCAAAAATGGTCTCAAGCCAACCAGGCATATTGAATCGCTAACTTGAGGGCAAGCCTAAAATAAAAATCATTAAATACTACACACATTCAGAAGATATGCTTAATTCACTAAAATAAGCTTATTTATTATCAATTGCTTTACCACGTTGATATTATCGACGATTTCGAAATTTCTACACATCTGATGACCATATCGTAGAGTATAAGATTCCAAACCTGTTTCTGTTAAAGCGTGCAAAAAATATTCTTCCATAACCAATTTAAAAACTGGAGCTGTAAATGGATACACTGCCAGACAATTGTCCTGATCAAGAGATTTTTCTAAAAAAATAAAGTTATTTTGATTTGGTACTTTTAAAGTGTATCTGTCTGTATAGGATTGATGAAATAAGTAAAACATTTGTATATTGAGCTTATCAATCTGACAACCTTGAGAATACTAACCATTGTTGTCAAAATGGTAGAGATATCCTTCTTGTTGTGTAGCAATAATACAAACAACACTATTTAAACACTGATCAAAATCACTACATAACAACTTCTTCCCTGACGAATTTGCGTTGCCGTTAAGACATTGTTCGATGTAGATGGGTTTTAAAATGAAGCTTTTGAATTCTTCTGTAACTTGTCTTTGGGCACTTTCTATTAATATTGGCATGAGTCTTAATTGTATTAAATTTTCAATTTTATATTGTGCATTCTTAATCTAAAATATCATATTATTTAAGTATAATCAATAAAAGGGTGTAAAGAAGTAACAAGTAAATACTTACATCTGAAATACCACTTTGTCTAATTACTGCTAGAATATCTCCATCACTAAATGTAAAAGGGCTGCTCTTGTGAATTATACTATTTTCCTTGACAATCATAGGTAGGTTCACAGTCATTTTTTCTTTGTTATTCAACATTTCTTCTCTAAGAATGTTTTTATAATCAATTGGACCACTAGCATTAGAATCTGAAATAATTTTCAAATCAAACATTGAAGAATTCTCTGACTTTGAAAACATTTATTCTCAAACACACAGATACTTACAAGCAAAGCTAAAGTCATTATGACTACACAAATTCAAATTACTGACTTCCCTTCCAAGAGTTTCACACACTTTAAACAAATGGAAAGTATCCTTACTCATACAAGCAATGTAATTTTCGCAAAATGCTACATGATGAGGACTGAATGACAGTTCAATCAACAATGGAGTTTCCTCAAAATCCACAAACTTCATTTTAGAAATATCATGAGTCTTAATATGGAATTTGTAAATGTTTATAATTTTTTCTGAAAGAATTAATAAGTTTCCGGATATCTGAAAACAAATATATTAATTAATAGAAATGCCACAACATTATATATTGAATATACAACTCTCTCTGTTTTATCTGATAAGAGATTTACCTGGCAACATTCCACAAAATTTGGATTTCTTTTGACAGGAACTTCAATCATCTCTAGACTTCCAAGTTCTGATTGGTTTGTAGTAGGTGTTACTCGGCCTGCAATCCTAGCCCTCATTGGTTGAACCATACCACACTCAGAGGATCCTAAGCTAATACCACTACTTGTCATTTTTGATTGTTGTAATGTGGCAATGCTATCCCAGTTGATATAAATACGAACAAAATTAATTTCTTTGTTTTGACGATTGAATTTAGTTTCAAGAGTGGCAACATAATCTCCTAGAAATTAAATAAGTGAAATGTTTGTACAAATTTGCATATTTTCTTCGAAATTTACAGTAATTGTGCAATTAAATTCAAAATGTTTCCATAACTATAACATTCTAACAAAAATGTATACTTACCATTTAGACAGTGAACAATTTGAATTACCTCATCTACTGTAGGAAAAGAGAATATAACTTCTGAATCGTTACTGAGGTCTCTAACTTCAACACAATTATTCATTAAAGCTGAAAGCAGGCGATTTGGGGGTGCCACTGTACATGCAGTTGGTTGTTCAACAACTTGGATATGCTGGTTAGCAAAATGATGTACTGATATTACACGCACCATTGTGTATCTACTACTTTTTATTATGGATGAAGCTGTCCTAAATTTGTTGAATAAACTTTTTTGGGAATGATCTTGTAAGTAATTAATTCTTTGGCTGAGTGGGTGTGGAATACGATCCAAATTCGGGTATTATTTCTATTTTCTACATGTTGACGTAATTAAAGGGTGTGTTTCATAGAAATTTATTAACTTTACTTGATTATGGGAGAGTCAACAGAGTATTTATTGATCAAACCAGAGACAACCCTCTCTGATCAAACTAAAAATATTAACTTACATTTATAAAATTGTGAAATCGTCATTATCTCTAGAGATCGGGAAGATGTTTTAAAGTTGTATATAAGATATGATCAATGTGCGTTGTGTGAAGAATTTCACTTTTTTTTAAATATAAATATTTTTTTATTCCAGACAATTTAAATATAAACTGTCAACGGTCAATGTCAAATGTCAAATCTGGTGGAAATCCATCAATTGTCATTTTTTATATTTCATCCTCTTTCACTCAAATGCAGACAAAAACACACATAGCTAAAGTATGTTATCTATGGTCTAAAACGATTAGTTACATTCTGGATTCTGGCCTGGCTACATTTACATATGGAGACTTGACTAGCCATGGTCATGATACGAGATAAAAGTCTATTCGAAATTCTGTAAACTGAGAATTGAAATAAAAATTCATTTTGTTGTGACCGATAAGGCCATAGAGAAATATAATATAATGAGAGTTGTCGACCCTGTAGTAACAGTTGGCATCACGTCGATCGAAGCGCACCAGGAAGGGTTGTTGGAACTAATTTTTGAGGGCGGGATATTTAAATTGGTTAGTTGGGATTGTGGGTATGTACATCTCACAATTTGTCTAAAAATTGTTTATTATATAATTATTTCATTACAAAAAATTAAAACTTAATTAATTTTTAATAATGAAATGATTATAATTAATAAACAATTTTAAGACACATAAATTAGATAAATGAGAAATGAACACTAATATAAAATTTTTATTAAACTGCACATAATATAACAAATAATCTACATCTATATTATTATCATCAATTCATCGAACATTTACATATTATTAATCACAAAATAACATATTTTCACTAAACTTACATTATATTTAGGAAAGTTAATCTAATATCACATCCAATTGCACATCATTTTAAAATTATTCACAGAAACTGCAAAAATTTAAATAAAAAGGAGTTAGGAAGTAGATTCTCCATTTCTATGAAGACAGGAACAGGTCTGAAACAAAATAAATAAAATGCATTACCTCAAGTTACAATTTGTTAGGTAGATGAGTTTCTTTGAGACGCTATCATTATTGTTAGAAAAAATAAGCTTTCATTTCACAGGCAATAGCTACAGTATTTTCAAAAGCTTGGGTACCTACTATTATTATGTTCAACTACTTTTGGTAGTAGTGTATGATCTAAGGATTGCAAAGGTAAAACAAATCTAATCAGTATTTTGCATAATGAACCTGTAAATGCATTATTATTAAAATGATCTTTAAACAACCTTTGATCCTTTGATGTAGACGGAAATTCTAAAATGTTGTACCTCTGTTCACTTTGATTAATATCAGATGGAAATTTGAAAAATTTTTTATTCTTACTACAAATTGCTAAGTGGCCTAAAATATTTACCAAGCAATACAACTGAACACGGATGGGGTAGCCTTTCCCACCCTGTTTGAGTTCCCCAAAATTCATGGGGAAGGCGAAAAGAAAACCACGTGTCTTCTTTGAATTTTTGTTTATTACTGGCACTACATTTGAGAATTACTGGCACTACGTACAGTTGATAATTATTGGCACTACATACAGTTGATAATTATTGGCACTACAGTTGAGAATATCTCCTTTTATAATTATTAGTCGATTGGGTTTTTTCATAAGATACAATTCACACCTCGTGCAGTGCACCAACCTCGTTCACCATCTTTCTTTTTTCAACAACCACTTCGTTGTCGAGAGTGATGCTTTCACCACCCCAGTCCAACGGATGTGACGACAATCCCGGCCATGCGTAGAACGGACGGAACTCGTCATTTTGAGTCGGCAACTCACACTGCGCAGCTACGCATTGTTGGTTGAGGGTTAATAGGGCGTTACATAGGTACTAATTAGTTTACTCAGTTGTAATTTTATTTAAATTCCAACATACTGGGCCACCAGCAAACGAGTAACGAAGTTGAGCGTAGTGGCTTTCAACAACGTTAACTGCCTCGATACATGAAAAACAGAAATAATTTATCTCGAAAGAAATCCAATTCGAACACTAAAATTGATGAAATAAGAAGGAAGAGAAATAGCTAATAGTATAATAGTTTCAATCTAAAGATTAAGGTAGATGGCTATAACCAATTATTGTAGAGAGATAGGATGAGAGTTACACCATACAATTTACTTCGACCCGGATACTTTTCGTCCTCTCTCTAGAGGCTACCCAGAAGTCATCGAAGGATCTGACAAATGTCACAAGGAGGGATAAGTAGCTAGCGTCCAATAGATGTATGGTAATGTGTAATCTACACGCTAAGAGTTTAGATGAAAGGGAAAGAAGTGGACGACAACAGCCCACGCACTACACGAAACAACAATAAAACAAACAAACAAAAAAAAAAAAAAACACAATTTCGTTTCCTACAAGATAAGAAGATTCCATAGATAATTATGTTGAGTTTCTGTTACAAAAGGCTAGTTAACAATTTATAACTCATATCTTGGATCTTGGATGCATACTCCAAACTCAAAATGAACATAAAATTATTACATGATGTATGTCTGTCAGGATTCGGTTTCGACCGTGTTATTTTCTTGGGAGGAACCTCAACTAGTCCTATTAGTTATAGTTACTTTTAAATGACCGAAAAAAAGAATTAAATACCTTATATTTAGTCAAATGCCAATTGCCTTGAGAGATCCGGAAAGAGGAGACTTACAACAATAACTAGAACGAATATATACAATTTATTTACACTATGTACAAGTCAGGAATTATTTTTCAATTTTGTGAAAAATGCGACTCATCTTTTGGAAGTGGTATTAGTTTTACGATAGGACGCACATAGGAGCCCGAGGGTGTACGGACCTGTACCGACCTCACTTTGCCATCCTTACCGGGGATGACATCTGTAACTCTGGCCAATGGCCATTTTAATGGAGGGGTATCGTCGTCTTTCACTAAGACCATATCTCCGATTTGGAGATCCGGGCGCGAGGTTGCCCATTTGGGGCGATTCTGAAGTTGATTGAGGTAGTCTGTGGACCATCGTCTCCAGAAGTGCTGTTGCACATAAGTGCACTGTTGCCAAAACTTCAGCCGATTGATATTCAGTTGGGATACGTCTTTTTCGGGTAATGACATTAATGGAGCTCCTATTAAGAAGTGTCCAGGGGTTAATGGACGAAGATCATTAGGATCAGAAGAGAGGGGGAATAACGGACGAGAATTCAATATCGCTTCAACTTGGGATAATACAGTACTAAACTGCTCAAAGGTAAGAGTCATAGTCGAGAGTAGTTTTATTAAATGTGTTTTCACACTTCTCACTCCGGCCTCCCACAGACCACCCCAATGTGGTGATCGAGGAGGTATAAATTTCCATTCAATGGAATTGGTAAGTAGATAATCATGGATGTGAGGATAATTTTTTGTTAAAAATTGAGATATATCTCGTAGATAATTATTGGCACCGACAAAATTGGTGGCATTGTCACTATATATCCTAGTAGGAAGTCCTCTACGAGAGATAAATCTTTTCAAGGTAGCTATGAAAGCGTCTGTAGACAATTCGGATACCAGCTCCAAGTGAATCGCTTTCGTAGCGAAACACACAAAGAGGGATACATAACACTTGAGAATAGGTGCTTTCCTTAAAGTAGACGACTTAATTTGGAAAGGCCCTGCGAAGTCGATCCCTACATTCTGGAAGGGTCGAGATGGAGTCACGCGGGTTTTAGGAAGATCTGACATGATCTGTTGGGCGGTTATAGCTTTGAATCTATGGCACAAAGTACATTTACTAATTATTCGTTTGATTTCACGGAGGCCGTCTATGGGCCAAAATTGTAGACGAATATTCGCCAAAACATTTTGAGGGCCACTGTGACCGAGACGCTTATGCTCTCGGGTTAAAAGTAATGAAGTAAAGTGATTTCGAGGAGGTAACAGAATAGGATGTTTTTGTTGGAAAGTGAGATCAGCGTGGTGAAGGCGTCCACCCACTCGTATAACATCACGTTCATCAATAAATAAATTCAATGATAGCAACCGTTTATCTGATGGGGTTCGTTTACCTCTCAAGGTTTTAATGAGATTAGGAAATACTTCCTGTTGCACCTGTTGTACCAAGAACAAGAGAGAATCATCCAGTTCTTGACGGGTTAGCGGCAATGATTTGATACTCGGATTCTTAATAATACGAATGAATTTGAAAACATACGCCATTGCTCGGTTTGCTTTTGTTAATGAAGAACAGCGGGAGATCATACATAAATATGGGTTCGTTGGAGGCGAAATGACAATTAGCGATTTCTTGTTTTCTTCAGGGGGATTAGATACACCTGAAAAAGTATCATAACAAGCAGTATCATGGGGCTCTTTCCACAGAAATGAGGGTCCTGAAAACCAGAATTTGCTGGGAAACTCCAGAGATTGTCCTCGGGACAAAAGATCTGCTGGGTTGAGTTGGGATTTGATATGTCTCCACGTCACTGTCTTAGTCAATTGTTGTATTTGAGCAACGCGATTACATACGAAAACTGCCCATCGTGTGGGACTACTTCTAATCCACGAAAGTGCAATCTGAGAATCGGACCATAATGTTGAAGATGAAATGTTGAGTTGTCTGTTAAGAATGTTTACGACGCGATCAAAAAGGTTAGATAATAAGACCATCGCACATATCTCCAGTTTTGGAATAGTCAAAGGTTTGTTGAGAGGTGCTACACGTGACTTAGATATTATGAGTTGTGACGAAACTGATCCGTCTGAATACATGGCACGCAAATAAATGCATCCACCATATGCCACCGAGCTGGCATCACAGAAACCATGGAGCTCAACATGTCTTACAGTTTTATCAAGAAGTGTGTATCTGGGGATATGCAATTGAGTTAAAGAAGAGATGTCAGCTACGAATTTAGTCCAGTTTTTAATTATTGTAGGATCTGAGATTGGTTCATCCCACGATATTTTTGATGACCAAAGTTGTTGAAGAAGAAGCTTCCCCTGGACAATAACTGGGTTGACTATACCAAGGGGATCAAAACATTGTGACACTGTAGATAAAATGTATCTTTTTGTCAAGCAGCAATCAAAGGAAGATGGGGTAGATATTTGTAGCATATCATTAACAGGATTCCACACTATTCCCAATACTTTGCTGGGATTTTCTTCTAAATTCAAGTTTTTGTTGACAAGTGAATCCGGAAAATGTTTCACAACTAATTCATCGGAATTAGAACAAAATTTATGAAGCTCAAAGCCTGATAATGAGAGGACACTCTTCAAATTATGATACAAAGTTTCGAGCTCTGTGAAATCGTCCGCTCCCGTTAAAATATCATCAACGTAGGTTTGAAATAATATGGACTCCTGTACTCTAGGAAATTGAGGATTTCTAAGGGCAATTTCTTTTAGAACACGGCACGCCAAAAATGGTGCACTGGTTTGTCCGAATGACACTGTGTTGAGTTGTATACAAGAAAACGGTTCTAAAGGAGAATCTCTCCATAATACGTTTTGCAAAAAATGAAAGGTAGGGTTTATTTCTATCTGCCGATACATTTTTGAAATGTCGGCGGTCAGGGCATATTTAAAGTTACGGAATCGAATCAAACTGTCTAAAAGCTCTGGTTGTACTCTGGGTCCTTTCAACGAGATGTCATTCAATGACATGTTAGAAGAAGATTTCGCTGAATAATCGAATACTATCCTGATTTTAGTGCTAACACTACTTTCTTTCACCACACACAGGTGTGGAACAAAATATTTGTGATCGAGTTGAGGAGTTTGCAATACTAGTGGAACTAATTGTCCATGACCAAGTTTAATGTATTCAAAAAGAAGTTTTTTATATTCTGCCTTTAACTGAGGATTTTTGTCTAATCTTTTTTCTAAGGACATAAATCGATGTTTAGCCATAACGAATGAATCACCTAAATTTTTGTATGCAGTAGGATAGATGAGCGGAAGGTCAACTTGAAAACGTCCGTTGGCTAGAGTTTTCACAGATGATTGGAAAACATTTTCAGCCTCACTATCTTCATCAGACACAACTATTTCGGAAGACAGTTCTTCCTGATTCCAAAATTTCTCTACCAAGTTATCTAGAAGGTTAGTTTCTACTTGTGCGATATGAAATGAATGAGAAACAGGCCATGACACAGGAGAAGTCGATAAACATTGTGAGGGAACTGTTCCTGATATTATCCACCCGAGATGAGTAGAAACGAGAGTAGGAAGATTTTTACCTAGTTTGTAAATTCCCGTGGTTAAAAGTGTATAATAAATGTCTGCCCCCAATAGCACATCTATTTGAGCAGGTACCCCAAAGGTAGGGTCAGCAAGTGATGATCGTAACTGCGGAGGGATATCGATTAATTTATCATTAATCACAATCTGCGGTAATGCTCTAGTGATTTGGTCAACTACGGCGCAGGTAGATTCGAAGGATAGATTGGGTTCAATAGTTGAATGAAAGGTTAGATCGATCATGGAATTTATGTTTTGATTGTTATTGCAGATACCGGATATCCACAAGGGTTGAGAGTACGTGTCAAGGTTTAATTTTTTAACTAAGTTAGAGCAAACAAAAGAGTTCTGACTTCCCGGATCTAACAAGGCCCTGGCTTTGATAGGGGATCCGTGTTTAGGATAGATCAAAATATTAGCAGTGGCTAGCAGTACATGACCCCCGTTCAAATTCAACAACGCCAGATTAGGAAGGGCAGAAGCATTAGTATTATCGTCATGAGATTGAGCATTTTGAGTTCTTGCAATTACCTTATTATTGTTATTATGAGAACTACTGGATGTAGCAGGACTTTGAGAATTGCTGTGATTATGGTTGTAAGTTTCACTTTGATTGAAGTTACGAGATGGAGTGTTACTTACTGCACTGGTATGATTACCACGTCTATGGTTTGGAGAGTTCCTTTCTATAGACCTTAGAGCCACATTTTGTTTTGGGCTTTCTGATGACAGATGTAAAAGTACATGATGTTTTTTCCTGCAGATCGAGCAAACACCAGTGGATGAACAATTGGAGGACAAGTGGTTTGGATTTAGACAATTAAAGCACATGCGATTGGATTTTACGAATGTGAGACGATCAACTACAGCAGTAGCCCCGAACTTTGAACAAGAATATATTTTATGGCCAGTTATTTTACAGAAGGAACAAAACGGGCTACTAGTAGGAGTAGAATTAGTAGCAGCATTAAAACAGACCTGAGAAGATGAATCAAGTGTGTTTGACAAATCGAGAGATAGCTGTTGCGCCTCTTCTAGCTGAGATGAGAGAAGAGTGATTTTTTGATGGTGTGGCACGGTCACACCTGAAGCATGATTACGAGGAGTACTGCTATGATCTAATTTTTGTTCTTGAACTAATAAATTCTCTAAAACGTTACATTTTTTTTCTAAGAAATCGAAAAATTTGTCACTGGTGATTAGGTTTTGATCAGTTTCCTTTTCCTCCAATGCCTTTCTGGTATTGAAGTCTAATTTATTCTTAAGAAGGTGAACTATAAGTGCATCAAACAATTCCTCTTTGGTGATATTCAGGTTTAATAAAGAGTTTATTATTGATTTCGATTCAGAGGTGAAATTTCTCAACTGTTGAGCCGTACATTTGCTTATATTATTACAAGAAGTGATTTTATTAAAATGAGCAGTTACAACCTGCCTCTTGTTATCATACCTAGCCTTGAGCAATTCAATAGCAACATCGAAATTATTTTCGTTAACAGGTAACTGTGAAATGAGACTCAAGGGCTCTGAGCGGAGATACGATTTTAAATAGTAAAATTTCTCGGTTTTTGAAGTTAATCTAGAATTGTTGATAATCAGCGCAGTAAACAAGTCCATGAAAGCACCATACTTTGTGCTTTCCCCGGTAAAAATTGGTATATCAATGAATGGGAGTCTTATCTGAGTTCCACTTTGTAGCTCCTGATCCCTGGGTTGAGCCACAGGTAGTGGTACGGAATTCAAACCATCAAAGGCATTTTGTAATTTACAACGGAGATTATAATATTTATTTTCGACTGATTCCCTATCAATGTGTTCCGCTTCGATATCTACCGCACTAGACTCAATATTATCTTGAATCGAGCAATATTTATTAAAGTGGCTTTCTAAACTTTCTAACCTAAATTTATAAGCATATTTATCAGTATCATCCTTATTTTTCTCGTACCATGTTGAGATACGTGTGATCGAGGCTTTACAACATGCACGCTGTTTGATCAATGTATCCATTTTGACTCCGGTCTAATCAAAGTATGTACAAAATAGTTGTCGAATATTCCTATAAGTTAACTTAAAATTATATATATACAAATGATATCTGATTCACCCTGTATGAGACACCCAGTGAAACAAACTTTATTTTTTTCAATAGTTCAAAATGATTTTTGGGGACTTCCAGAAACAATACATGGAAATTACACGCGCAAATATTCTCTACCTTGGTTTCAGGAGCTACAGCATGGGACAGCCTGTACAATTCCGAAATAGCTAAAAAATTACCCAAGCCTCAAGAATTGCATAATTAAAAAAATATTTCACATATTATATTATTACATAACCTAGATGACGGCGCAGTATACACCTCCAAATTCACTGAAATTATATTATACAAAACTATCATATTTATGTACTTAATCTAGAATAACGATTTACTTGCCACATTCAAAACGTTGCCGGTCTGGCTAATCGTATAAAATATAAAATGTGTATTTATTGAGAATAAACGAGGTATCGTATCACACACACCAAATGTGTGAAGTCTAAATGAATCTTAGTTAATTTACAATAATGGTTAAGTGTACGTAGGTAATACTGAGAATATTATTGCGTTATACAGAACATTAAATTGGGTAGGTAAAAGTAAAACACAAATGGTCGTTTTTATTAAATCTAGTAGAACTTCTGAAACAAACGATAGGATAATAAACCAATATTATTACATATGATGTTCTGTACATTCGCATAATTAAAGAAGCCTCGTTATTTTCTCTTATTATTAGAATAAATACCTGAGATTATAAGCTCATGATTTTCCTCTTCAGTTCAGAACGTCAAAGGGCACCAGCCGCATCCATAGATAGCATAACACGCCGCATCCCACAAGAAAGTTCATAACGCACCAAAAAAGGATAGTTTATTTTATGTAATGGTACAATAAATTGACTCCTAGAATCTACTACAATTCAACCCTAGGTGATATTATCAAATATATGTACCGACTTACGTGATTGCACTCACTGTCAATTGCGTACAAGTTGTCTCTGGCACTGGATATTTTTATCATATTCAATTATTCACAATAATTTCCTCAGGGCTCCGACGAAAAGAGAGCACACACACGTGGCGTAGTAACAAGAAACAATGTCCACGTCACCGGTAAATGATCACTTTAAAGAGGACAGCAGACGGCAGAGGACAGTTGGAGACCCCGAAAAAAATTCACTAGCTCGAAGGACCATGAACACGGATGGGGTAGCCTTTCCCACCCTGTT
>CAJUYG010005407.1:0-11359 GCA_910591675.1 Galerucella calmariensis | reverse complement strand
ATCTGAGGCTATCTGGAACTCTTGACGCTAATGGTCAAGGGGCCGTGGAGCAAACCACGTTAAAAATCTGGCGCCCGAGTATTCCGTCGAAAGATTTTTAGTCAAGGGTGTCCATAGTGACGTGTTCGTGTGGCAGGAGCCACGTGTACGAGGTAAAACGCGTTACACAGTAACATTTTCAGTCGATTGGGTGATACCTAAAAGTAATGTGGGTAGACCTAGAATATCAATTATTGGTCAGTAAGGTGATATTTTAGTATGAGATGCTAATAATCCTAAGCTAAGCACTCTGCATTTATCTGCGAAAACTGGAGTTCTCTTCTGTTCTCTAGTGTTGGAAAAAAAATTCACGACCTTACCACTTCACACATTGACACCCGTACAAAATTATTTCCTAAAGTTTTCCCGTCACGATTGAATTCAGCTCGGTGGATGATAATTGAACGGAATGAAATTCACGATTTCATTGGACAACTAAACTTACGAGGCCAATTTTACACGCGAAGGAGTTGTAAACTGGATAAATAGCCTCAGCTGGAATATTGAAAATTCTCAATAATTCCAACAATCATATATTATTATCAACATGAATTTAGGATTATTGTATGGTGCGTTATATTTGGAAAAAATTTCATGGGTCCTTTTCAATTACCAGTCAATTTGAGTGGTTTATGGGGTATATGAAAGCATTGGTATACTCACAAGAAGTAAATAATCGTCAGGAACTATGAGAGCAAATAAAACTCAGCCAGTGTTATTGCCAATTAGCCTAACATATTTTTTCGAGTTAGAAGATCAATTAGATGGATCAATTATTGATTTCCATAGGAATTGGAAATGACGAGCTACATGATAATTTCTACCAAGCATTTTTGGATCATTCAGGTATATATCCAGTTAACCAGAATAGTCAAGAGGAATATGAATCTTTCATCCAATACATCCAGAACAAGCTGTGAATATAACACACCGCTAGGTGTAACTCATGAAAGTGGAAGTTACAATTGACAAGCTTCTACCAGTGCTAGTGACTTATGTCAATCGCAGTAAAGGGAAATACATTCAGAAATGGAGTACTTGGGTGACCTGATCTATGACCATTTAGCGGCGCCTGTCAGTGATGTAGAAGACCAATCTGCTTTGTATTGCAATCGGTCTACTTATACATTTGATGATTCAAATCACAATCAGACAGAATTTGAGTGGCAAACTCGTTCTAATCGGACAGAACTTGGAAACTCATTCACGAAAGAATCCCTCTGCAAGTGTTAATGATATACCTTGTACAGATTCAAATTTTTCTGATAATTTTGGTAACATGAGTGAATCTGTTAATGATAATAAGGAAAGTTCTACTATTGGTAAGTATTTTTTTTCAGTCAATACAGACTAATGTTTCTTCAATAGCAACATGAAGCTTCAAATTAGCAATAATTTAGGCATTCACTTTTCATGATTTGTCTAAGAATTTGTTTTGAAATAAAACAAAAGAGGCATCCACATGATACACAGCTGTCTTTACAGTGGAATTGAAACAGTAACATTACCGAGGCATCTACAAAGTAAACATATAGAAGAAGCCGATGTGAAAAAATCCTACGGCTTCGGACCTACAATTACAAATTTTTTGTATCGAACAAAATTCAAACATTCATTTCAAAAAGCAACACATACAGTGTGGAAACCACTCATGGAATAAAAATCTTTATGTCATTATTTTAGAAAATTATGAAATATGCTGAGACACGTCAACTTTTGAATTGAGCTGTGCGTTATGTGAACGTAAATGTAAATGTACAGGATGATTCACGCAAGTATGCCATAGTCGGTGTTGTTTTTTTTAATGTAACACCCTGTATATTTGCAAATTTTTGAAATCCTCTTAATAAACCGATTCCAACAAACTAAATAATGTATGGTCAATTATGAATTATACAGGGTGAAATTTTTATTTTTACAGTTATTAAACACATACATAAAATACCTGATGTATTTGATTTTAATACATTAAAATAAATGCTCAAAATGTTCTTCACCTAGTTGTTGGCAATAGCACAGTCTTCTATAGAACTCCTGCTCAACTTTGTTTAAAGTTTGAGGTGAAATATTCCGTATTTCTGTAGTTATCCTGTCTTTGAGGTCTACAATGCTAGTTGGTTGTGTTGCATATACTTTGTTCTTGAGATAACCCCACAGAAAAAAATCTAACGTCGTAACGTCTGGAGATCTAGCTGGCTAATCAATAGTACCTCTCCGTCAATCCATTTATTGGGGAAGATTTCATCTAAATAAGTTCTTACCATTAAAGTATAATGGGGTGTTGACCCGTCTTGATGGAACCAAACATTTTCATTCGGTAAGCTAGGATCTATTGCGTTGGGATGTAAGTTTGCCAACGCAGGAATAACTTCATTTCTAACCATATTTAAATATTTTTCAGCTGTCAAATTTCCATCCATAAATATAGGACCAATAATATGGTCGCCTATGATACCGGCCCAAACGTTCACCTTTCGCAGTGTGGTTTTCTTTTCAATGGTTTGACATGTCCAAGTTCTCTGAATTGTGCATGAATTTTAGACACAGTACTTTGTGAAATATTAGGCAATTCGGGATACCTGTGATTAAATAAGTTTGCCACTTCAACTTGACATCTGAAGTTATCATATTTACCTAATTTAAAAAAGTAACAATATTTCAAGTATAATAAATTATTAATTTTAAAATTTCACCTTGTATAATGCATAATTGACCATACATTATTTAGTTTGTTGGAGTCGGTTCATTAAGAGGATTTCAAAAATATGCAAATATACAGGGTGTTTCTTAAAAAAACAGCAACTATGGCATACTTGCGTGAATCACCCTGTACATTTAAATTTTTTATAATTTTCTAAACTAATGACATGAAGAATTTTATTGTATAAGTGCAGGTTTCCACACTGTATAATCTGAAAGGACATTCATAAACTAAATTTGATAAAAACGCTTAGGGTACTTTTAAATTTGATTATCAATTGACTGACATTTTTGTTCAACGTTCACAGCGTTCTCAGCAGATTCAAAAACTATGTAATTTGTGTTACCAAAACTAATGTAATTTGTGTTACCCAAATTGATTAAATTAGCATTATTATTATTTAAAATAAAAATTTTGAATCTGATTATCAGATCATAATAAATATCCCAAGGCCATAATAATTCGGAAATTAACTGTTCAATTCGTTTATATCCTGTATAAAAAATGCACGCCAAGTGAAACACTATACTTTTTCTGCAATCCTGTTTATATATTAATGATATACTAAAAAACAACAATGTTAGTGGAAATTGTCAAGTTAAAATAATTAACATAAAACTAGTGGAAAAACGTAAATGATAAAAATAGTTTCTATTACAAAACGACGTTCTTTTGCAAAAGGTTGTAGGAGAATTTTTTCACGAATTGCGAAGATTGCTTTGATGAAATATAAAGTAAATTAAATAGATACTGTTTCTAGCAAAAAATGGGATGAATTTAGCAAAAAATGGGATGAATTTAGGCCAATAAAATAAGCTCACATTTTTTTCTCAAATTCACAGACTTGAAAGAATTTAGAAATGCCTTTTTGCAAACAAATTAATAATAAATTTTAACTTCAACACTCTGTATATCTATATTATATAACATTTGACCTAGCGTTATTCAGCAAAATATTAATACTTCGAGGCCCCGAGCTTATGGTTGAAATGTTTACCATTCCTTATAAAACACTGTCCATATTTATCAACAAAATAAGGACCGATAGCCGCCAACGGAAATTTATGCTGACATGTACGTCCGTAGAAGTTGGTATATAAAATTTGGTAATTGATCTTATGGAATGTTGCTGGCTATTATATTATATTATAAATATACAATGACACAATTAATGTTATTTATCACTCCTGTTTTTAATATCGCATCTTGGTGTTTTACTGCTTCTTTAGTTTTTCTTGATAGGTCTTTATATTATATATATATTCAACAATTTTGCAATATTAATTTACCATATTCAATTGAAACAGAATTCAATGCAATTGAGTCTCTAGTCACCAACAAAATATTGAAAATTGATTTCGTAAATGAATTAATAAAATTTATTAATCAGGTTTCCCTATTGTTTACTTATTAACATATAGGGCAATAAAGTGTGGCGTATCAAAGTTATGTTTTTTCTCATGGAACACCCTATATTTTATTGCATTTTATGATTGCCAATGCAAAATATAATACTCCTTCATAATGGTTCCCTATACCTAAATACAGAGGGTTTCGAGTAATGCTGACTTTATTAAAAATGTAAACATTTCGAAAAAAGTTAATAACTCATTGATATAACAAATTCTGGCTGATTTTCTCTTACATCTGAATAGTGGGACATTCGTTGAATTTATTCCACTATTTAGTACTAAATATCTCTTTACAGGGTGTTCAGAATTTTCAGTTTCATTATTAGATCATTCAATATGCAGTATCAGGCTTATTTTAAATAGAACACCCTGTATATTAATCATTCATCATATTCAAAAAAATGTCCTCTTCCGAATCGTATAAGGGTGTCCTTATACGATATAGATATTATACTTTTCGTGCAATTCACAATTTTCTTAAATTTTATGCTAAATCGATTTTAAAACATCTGCAATTCTCTCTAAATTTCAAACTAATGATCTTGGCATAGTTGTTGTAAGAAACTAAATAGATCACGTTTTAAGCCTCCAGAAAATATGGGGTTCTGCTATACCTATACCAAGTGGTTAAAAAGATATAGCCACCCTCACAGAAAAATCACTATCCACTTAGACATTTTATGAAATAACAAAAATTTTATTACTTTTAGTTGTTAGTTCCGTTCTATTTAGTTTCTTAAAACAAATATGCCAAAATCATTAGTTTGAAATTTAGAGAGAATTGCAGATGTTTTAAAATCGATAAAGCATAAAATTTAAGAAAATTGTAAATTGCACGAAAAGTATTTTTTAAATATTATGAAGTATCAAAATACAGAGTGTTCCATTTAAAATAAGCCTGATACTGCACATTGAATGATCTAATAATGAAACTGAAAATTCCGAACACCCTGTAAAAATATATTCGGACAATCAGAAAATGCAATAAAATATAGGGTGTTCCATAAGAAAATAATAACTTTGATACGCCGCACTTTATTGGAACACCCTGTATAATTCAAATTATAGTTTAAGCTGGAGTGAAATTTGTGGTATAGAAAGATTTTCCAAAAAATTTATATTTTCTTGGACATTTGTTCGGTCCCGGACTTTTGCCGAGCTCTGTAGAAATATTATTCCTCATTTTTGTAATCATCAAGGCACTTTTGTCCCTTTTAAAATGATTGATTTCGGCAGTGAATATCATCAAATACTGAAAATTTTTGAAGTAAACGTTGGCATCAACTTATCTTATAACCAGAGGCACCTTTAATATTTTAATTAGTTTAAATTATAAGTAATGTTTAGGTAACAAGAACAACTGAAGAAACCTTTCCAAGCTGGACATTGTTAGAGGAGCATTTATTCACGAGTTCGCATATGATCTCCTAAAAGATTATGTTTTTCCTAGCATGCGAAAAATTGAAATATTGAAGTTTCTGATGTCGGACGAAACGGCTATTTCATATGGCAATTCCATTGCTAAATTTTACACCAACATTCCACTTCATAACATAAAGATGGTCACTGCTGGAATGAGACTACTGGGAAACAGTTTTCTAGTTAGGAAAAGGACTCCAGAATCAAACAGCTACAAAGTATGAGATCTTATTAGAAACGGTGAAAGTTCTAGCTACAATGGTCGCTATTTTGACGCTCCAACAGTTGCACTTCATTGTTTTTTTTATACAAAAAAGTTGGTGACTTTGTTAAGAGTCAAAAAATGAAAGAAAATGACCATGAAGGTCAGAAGGATGTTGAAAACTTCATTTATTTCATACAATTTCATCAGAATTTTAATATACCAAAAGGTGCCAGTGAGTCAAGGGCTAAGAAACAACGAAGTGGAGTGGAACTTATTCCAACTACAGGGGAAATAAATTATTTGATATCATCCTTGGACGCAGATATCACTATTAATTTAAATCAGTTTGAAAAAGGATTCAACGATAAGGTTTGGGTTAACTTGAGTAAGCTAACTTTGGTCTATATTAGGGTATTTAACAGAAAAAGACCTGCAGAGAACAGAAATTGTTGAATGTAAAACAATACAAACAATAGTCAGGCAATAAAATGTTTCAATTTGAATGATTTTTGTTCATAACTATTATTTCAACGTATTTTAATGAAATTTGCTTTTCTCTCGTTGATTAATTAAACAACCACATCCCAAAATTTTATCAGTCTTTTTTTCAAGTCAAAAACTGAATTCCAATAACATATTGTATACAACATAGAAATTTTTGTCCAGAAATCTCATCTTAAGACATACCCAACTAGAGTTTGTTGAAACTAATCAAATTTTTATATTATCATTGTCCCTATTTGTCCTACTCTTTTGAAATTAATATAAAACTATTTGATTAATTAACCTAGACAATGATTAAACTATATCTCAGTCCTTCCAAGGTGTGCATATACTGCTATCAGTTTTGTGAAAAAAAAATCTCAATTTCTTGAAAAGACTACTCAATTTTTAGAGGATCAAAATGAACATCATCTTGATGCATAGCAAATGGATTTTTTTTAGTTGGATCGAACTTTGAAAATAGCCCTTGAAGGCCATTGAGCTCGGATTCGAAAAACATTTTTCTTAACATTAATCGTTCAATTATTTCAAATTTTTTATCCAAAATTCTGATTTTTGGTAAAACTGGATACAAATTTCGAAAGTAGAGAAGATCGTGTATTCAATTAGTGTGTAAAGTCCCTTTTTTTGACTCATGTAGCACTTGCCTGACAATATTCACATTCATCAAAAGAGAGTTACTTCTCGCACTTTTATAATCAACTCTTTTATTTTGACAAATGATCGGTGAAATTTTATTATTACTTGGAGAGTGTTATATTTTTGTTGGAACTAGTTATTCCTTTGGTGAAATTATATTTAAATAGTCGTCCATTATTCATCATTCTGCGCTAAGGTACGTTTACACCTTACACTCCTGTCAAGATATAAGTGTCAGATGTCCGACATAAAATATCAATGATCATTAACAATAGTTTTATGAATTACTGGACATGTATAGCTTTTATATACAGGGTGGTCCGTAAGTAATGGACCGAAGTGGAATAAAAAATTCTCTGCCTAAGAATATTACAATCTGACGCAACTTCTTTGAATAAAATATTGATAATAATAATGATACAGAGTGGCAAAAATGTTTTTCTCAGTAAATTGGAAGATTTTGGATATAAAAACGTCAAAATTTGAAGGGCCATGGAAATCATAATATGTCATCCATTTCGATGTATTTTCTAGAGGGCGCCACAAAAGCTATGTCGTTGGTGTAACTGTGAAATTAACTTATTTATTCTTAATGGTCTCCCTCCATTTATTGGGAAATAATAAAACGACAAAAAGATATACCTATCATAAATCTCAAAAAATACTGGTTTTTGAGACATTCGCATATTTAAACCCCCCTTCATCATTTTCATTTAATTTATTAGCACAAAAATAATAATGTTAGAAGGCGCTGATGTCAGCAAATTTATTATTAGCTTCAATATAGCAGGAGCATCAATAATTTTGCCTTAATTTTCTCCAAGGGTGTTGCTTTGCCTTCGGAGTCGGGTTGTTACCAAGCAATATGCTTCCGAAATCTATGACGATATTATTGCAAATAATTGATGTTCTTGCTATATTATAGCTGATAATAAATTTGCTAACATCAGCGCCTACTAAAATTATTATTTTTGTGCTAATAAATGAAATGAAAATCATGAATGGTGGTTTAATAATGCGAATAGCTCGAAAGCCAGTAACTTTTGAGACTAATGATAGGTCTACCTTTTTGTCGCGAAAATAATGCATTTTTAATATTTTCCAGTAAATAGAGGGATACCGTTAACGATAAATAAGTTAATATTACACCAACAACATAGCCTTTGTGGCGCCCTCTGGGAAATACATCGGAATTGATAACATATTATAATTTCCCAGACCGTTATACCCCTATCTACAAATTTTTACGTTTGTATATCCAAAACTTCCCATTTACTGAGAAAAAACATTTTTGACATTTCAACTTTGCCACCCTGTATCATTATTATCATAAATATTTTATTGAAGGAAGCTGCGTCAGATTGTAATATTTTCAGGCGAAGAATCTTCCATTCCACTTTGGACCATTACTTACGGACCACCCTGTATATATAGGACATCGCACGTATCCCATTTGCAATAAATGTATGACCACTGAAGTGTTTCTCTATAGTGAGACATGTATACGATGAAAATATCAAACAGAAAATGTGAAGCCATTGTAATTATTATGAACAAGTTGGAGAAAATTAGGAGAAAAAATTAAGAATAAATGATCTGTGTGGGTTCGAGAGTGGAATTTAAGACTTTGTGGAAAAAAATGGGGATTTAAAATAGGGCCACTTTGATTTATATTGTTCATATGTACTCGGTCCTGATTTTTTCATACTCCTTTTTTGAAATTCACTGTTAAATTGATCTGATAAATAATTTTGGATCTTTCTAGTAATCTCTTCTATTGTGGTCTCAAATTTTCACGCAATCTCTATCTTTATAACACTTGCATTTAATATCCCACAATTCAGGTTTATTGTGGTACAGATTAATTGATAAATCAATTCGATTTTCCATTTCTTTTTCTTACCCATTTCATAGTTATACGGAGGTAATATAAGACTACTTAAAAATTACTCGACACTTGAAGAAGGTGTAGTGTTAACATTAATTGTATAGATATGTAGACACATATTATCTGAGAATGATACATATATCTCAGACAAATTTTATGTGTGTTTATATTCACATAAATCACTCTCCGACATAAATATCATGCAATAAATGTCAGATGTAAACGTACCTTTGAACAAAAAAATTAAATTTCAAATCCAAATCTGTTTGTTTTCCCATACATCCGACTTTTAACTGGCCGCCGTATTTTTTGCGTGTATAGCATCTCCTTTGATTGTTCGGTAAGTGGGTGAGATTTCCAACAACACATTCATTTAAATTCAACTGATCAGCGTGTAAAAATGGATTTGGTTTTTCGATCTTATTCTTATTGACAAAACTTCACTTATTGGAATTAAAATAATAATCCATTGTCCTGATATACATCGTTTTCATTTTATTTTTAACGTTTCGGTGTTCAACCTGAAATCGTTTTCAAAAATCACAATTTTAACTATATAAAATATGATATTCCAAAACATTAGACACCGAAAATTATTTTTAAACTTAATAATGCCACAAAAAGGTATATATGAAACTTATTTTAGTGATACAAGGTTAACAACCAATATTACAAAGAATTGAAGTGAAATTGAGCGGTTCCACAGTAGCTAAAGTAAAGGAAAATTCAGTATTAAGGCACTGTATAAATCAAAAATTTTCATTATACCTCCATTCGTTTGAGGAAGATACTGTGTTAGCGAAACGTGTCACAACTTTAATTTTAATATAATGTAGATTTCAACAAATTAAATTGATTCATTTCATCATAAAAGATAATATCGATATATACTCACCTTAACATATTAAAATATTTTAGATTACCTACTAAAACTATAAAAACTATTTAATAACGAAAAAAGTTTAAGACCATACTAAAAATTAGCATTTGAATATTTTCAAAAACCTTTTTCTATAACTTTCAGAATATGTACTCCTTGACATAACTGTCGTTATAATATACAGGGTGATTGATTAGTGTCATGAAGTTCAGTATCTCATAATTTGTCCTTTGGCGTATCAATTTGAGAATTCGATGGTTTATAGCCATCATTAATTTTCACATTTTAAAATTATTTACAATCTTACTGAGTGTTCCAGAATGCTGTTCCAGAATATCAAATTTACATTTTTATTAATGGAACACCCTATATTTTATCGCATATTTGGAATCAGCATGACCTTCCCATTACAATAACATAGGGTTGTGATGGTTCTACGAGGTATTTGAAAAGTTATAACCAATTTTCCATAAAAAGAGACATTCTAGAATGAAAATCTGTTGCTGCAAATGCATTCGAATAATAGTGAAAATTCTGGAAAATTGTTCATTTCCTTAATATTCATTGAATCTGATTCAGGGTGAATCAAAATACGAATACATTATTTTCTAGGTACTTCCAAATTAATCACCATGTATTTCACGTGAGTATTACATATTTTCTTTTATAAGGCATTCCCGTTACCAAAAATCATTAGCTCTTGGGATATTTCGATTTTTCTATGCTAAACAACGATTTAATCAATTAACAATTACCCAATTGTGAATTGACTATGGTTTATTTGTCAAAAACTGATATTTTTCAATGACATGACATAACAAAAGCTTTGGGAGATTGATGCAGCGGTTCAATCGCACGGGTTCATTTGATTATGTGAGAAAAGGAAACGAAATTAATGTTTTGCTGGCAGTTACAGGGATCCCACACACAAGTGTAAGGAATATTTCTAACAAACAAGAGCTGAGCTACCACGATATGCGAAGAATCCTTGACAAAAAAAGATGCACTCTTACCACATACACTTGGAACAGGAATCAATTAAGTTGATTTTGAAGTAACACCAGAATTTTGTAGGTGAGATTTAGGAAAAGTTATTCAATAGAGAGACTTTTTAACTTCGTTCCATTTTGAGATGAAGCCAAGTTCCATAAGAATGGTTGTGTTAACATCAACAACTTTCACTATTATTCATCAACTAATCCATATAACATAGTGACACACAGTCAAACTAGATCGTCGTTGAATGTGTGGGAAAGTATGGTTGGTGAAGATGTAGTGGGGCCATATTTTTATGAGGAACATTATTTGAATGCTGAGATGTATTTAGATGTCCCAATGAACCAATTACCTCTCTTATCCCACTTCGTACACATCAATTAATTAATGGTGAACTGAATGAATGATTTCCTGGAAGGTGGAATTAAAGTGGCCACCAAAGTCACCAGAGCTCAATAGAACGGACTCATTTCCGTAGGGTCAATTATCGCTTTCAAGCATGCATAAATGTGTTTGGAGGTCATTTCGAACACATATTGTAATGATTAAGACGTGTACGTATACTGTAGTGAATAGGATAGTTTTTTATTGTTTCGTTCCTGTAATTCATTTGTAATTTACTAGTTTTTCCTTTGTATTTGCAATTCAAACTCTACAGTACCAAACAGGAATGATG
>CAJUYG010005406.1:0-13978 GCA_910591675.1 Galerucella calmariensis | reverse complement strand
ATCATTCCAAGTATACAATAGGGAACTTGCCAAAAAAATAAAATCATTTAAAAACAAATAAAATCGTAAGATATTATCATAAGGAACTTCGTAGAAAAAGAAAAATTCCAATAACGATTAAATTACCTGAGAAATGAAGGGTTAAAATTTGAATAATTTGAACTGCTCTTAAAACGCGCTGCCATTGGTTGTGACGTCAGACCGCACTTTTCGAGTCAGGCGATCGTGAACTGACAATTCAAACAACACTTAAAAACTGAGAAACTGACGCTAACGATTCGAATTCGATAAAAAATCATTAAGAAATGCTTCAAATGGCTGTCAAATTCGTGCCGGCCGGGTGCTTTCTATGGTTACCGATGCACGAGGTGCGGTGTGACGTCACAGCCGCTGCCGCGCATTCTGCTTAGTTTGAATATACCCGGTGGCGATTGCAACTTTAATTATTTATTGTGAAATAAGTATTGCGATTTAAGGGCTGATATTTGGGATAATGTGTTTTCATATATGTATAAACACACATTTTGGTAAAATAAAAAAAAATGTGCAAGTTCCCTATTGCTCAGCACTTGCTGATAATGTTCACCTATCCCGAGCGTGTGTAAACGCAAATGGAATTAGGCTCGGAAGTCACGTCATAATTTACGGACAGTGTGACAGGTATTTAAAATGGCAGCCTTCTGCAGATCGATGTATGTATTTTTGTGAAGACCTAGTTTGGTAAGGCTGTCTTGTAGAGTTTTGGGAATATGTCCCGTAGATGAAACAATGATCGGTACCACCTCCATTTTCTCTGCATGCCACATCTGTCCTACCCCAATTGTAAAATCGGTGTATTTTGCAATTTTCTCGTTGTATTTGTCTAGAATATTGTTATTATTGGGTTCAGCAACATCCACCAGAAAAACCGAGTTAGCTTTTTTTATCCACAACTACAATATTAAGCCGGTTATTCGTCACCCGTCTATGGGTGATGATTGACCTATCGTAGTATAGTCTAAAATCAGAATTCTCCAGGGGTGCGATTTTCGAAATCAATCGATGGTCATCGTACACGACTAATCTCATGCGACGGCCGCATCGAATAATTTATAAATGTTGTATTCTGGACTTCCAAACGTTAATTATTTGCTGAGGAAGACCATTTCAAATATCGAAAATTCTGTAACTCATAAAGTTTTGCCTATAACGATTTCTCAAATGCTTTTTCTTCAGCTTTAAGGAGTGCCCACGGAGACGGTCGTCTAAATTGAGGGGGCAAACCGCTTGAAGGTCGCCGTGTTCGCAATAAAATAGCGCTTATGATGATATACAAATTTTTCTATCATCCAATCAAGTGAAAGTAACTGGTATCGACATACCTGTTCATACCTGATAACTCAGTGGCTCGCCCAGGTAAATAATGGGTAACACAACGGCTGCACATTCTATACGTTTTATATTTTAAGTCATGACAAAATTTCCTAATTATTGCAATATTTTATTGAAAATAATTTTACAAAAAATAATTAGAAATATTCTGTCCAGAATTTTTCTAGCCAACACATCTTTAACATATTTTCTAATATACTATCTTCATGATAAAATATGTCTCATTCTATTATCATCTCGGTGAAGGTCGACCTAGGTTCGGATCTTAGACTAATTGGTTCTGTTTTTGAGAGAGTTTTGAAGTTAGTTTCCTGAAGACGAATAATTGAAAGCAAAGTTTGAGATATCATCATTTTCAACATTTCATAACGGGTGTTGTCGATTCTAATATTTGATGTTTAAAGGTGTTCATGGTGGATTCCTGTAGGTACCTACTGTGATTTGGGATGTCTACATTGGTACATTTTATTTTATATTACATTGTATTTTTTGTTATTATGGCTGTTAGTAACTTGAGATAATGGAGATTCATTGATACTGAAACAACGAAAATTGTAATATGGTAAGAGACATAAACTCCAAAAAAAAAACTACAACCGACAAGGCTGCGATTACGGACTGCTACAGGTTCAAAACTATCCTCTGCCTTGAGTGGGCGATAGAAACAGCGTTTACCACCAGATCTGGAATATGGCACTTCAACGTTATGCCCTTTGGACCACGCAATGCAGTAGCGATATTTAAGTAGCTAATGGATGGAAAATGTGTTGAGAGGATTATTCGGGAAAATATGCCTGGTGTATCTAGACGACACATTGATGCTAGGGAAGACATTAGAGGAGAATTCGAAGGATAAGGAACAATTTTTAAAAGACTTTCAGCTGCCCAGCTACTGGTAAACCCAAAGAAATATCAACTATTCCAAACCAACGCTAAGTACCTGGGCCATATAGCCAGCAGTGAAGGAGTGGCAATGAACAAATTGTATTTCATGATTCTAGACTGTTTGGTATCTTCTTCAGTTTTCTCGAAAATAACTATAACTCAGCTATGAATCGTTGTATCCCTTACTCAATTTTGTTTTCTTGCGTGATGTAAAAAATGATAATACCTCAGTAAATGTCACCATAAACTGAGTCGTGGGATAGTAGTAGTAGCAAATGCCTGTGTCCCATAATTCCTGACCCTTTGTTCTGTAACTAAAAATTCATTTTCCCACTTGAACTACTTCAACTAAACAATGTTTAACAATACCTATTTATTATTCAGGCAAAGGTGATTTGGTTGGGAGTGACATCAATATGCACCTGCAGTATTCATCCAACGGCCCTTCAAACGAAAATCAACGGGAACGTACGGCTGATATTGTGATAAAATCAAGTAGCGACGTGCGCGCCACAACATACTGTGATCTGAAGTGTATACATATGCAAGGATTGGTGGATGTACTGAGATTATATCCAGAATATCAACAGCGGTTTGTTAATGACATTCAACATGATCTGACGTTTAATTTGAGAGAAGAAGATGAAGTTGAGGTGAGTATAGGAAGACATAAAGAAGTATATTTATATTTATTGAAAAAAACTTGGGATGTTGATATTTTGTTTAAACTATCCTTCATATTAAAAAATGATAATATACGTCAAAGCTTTCCTTCATTTGAAATCACTCAGTAGGTTTCGCCTATATTAATTGCTTGCTTGCTCAGTCCCTATTACCAGATATTTTCCTTCATTTGCTTTAAAATAAGTAGACTTGTTGAAAAAAGCTGATTGGAAAATGGTTTTTTATTTTATGGATGATATAATATGTCACTTGAGAGATTATTGAGTCATAAGGATAAAAATCATCAGGTAAGTATAACCGTACACTGGTAAAACTCAATTTCTCGTACTTGAGGTATTTTGTTTAGTGGTTCTCTTGAAACAATCAAAGAAGAATGATGTACAGTAGTCGAGAATGTTTCAGTATAATCTAGTCCATATTCTTCCGAGTAACCACTCGCTACCAAGCGGGCCTTATACTTTTCAATTCCACTATGAACACCCATTTCGATTTAACAGCTTTTCTACGAGGTGGAGGTGGACTCCCAGAAGGTACCCAATTTTAATTGATTTTTAGCTAATCAATTTCTCCTTGTATTTTTTTAGAGCTTCTGTAGCAGATTTTGGATCCGGTTTGTAGCAGTTTGTAGCAGTTTGCTTGATAGTTGATAATTTTTCGCCTTCGACTTCTAACGTCTTCTCCACTTTCTATTTCCTGGTCTTCAATTTGAACATTTTCTTGAACATCTTGGATTTCAGATTCGATGAATGATTTATTGATATCCCCACCTTCACCAGCAGTTTCTCGAATCAGTTATTGTTGTATTCTCGAAGTTGTGTTTATCTTGTAACTCAGTCATGTCAACCATATTGGGATTTCAAAAAAAATACAGCCCTAGTTTTAAACAGCAACTTATTTCCAGATTTTCTGAAATGATTACCCTCGTTGTTTTCACAATAGCCAACGAAAAATCACTTATTTTGATTTGGAATCACATTTTTAACGTTCCTCTTCAGGAATATGGATCATAGCCTACAACCATAACTCTTGAATTACCAAGATCTGGCTTTTCTGCCCTCCACATTTCTTGAAAATTGCTTCAGTTGGGAATCCATTTACTAAATAATTTGCGGTATTTATTGCTTTCGCCCAATTCTTCATTCCCAGGCCTGAATCAAATAACAAACACCTTTGTTTTTCCAACAAAAAATCGGTCAAGTCTCTCAGCCACCCGTTTTGCTCTGCTTTATATAGAAATGTGACCGTCACGAGAAGAAGATGCTACATAGACACTTTTTTTATATAAATTCTAATGTAACATGTGTCTCTTGTTCTTTCACTTGTGTAATTACGTTCACAACATTTTATAAATAATAAACAATATCAAATTCTTATTATTTTATTGCTATTAGTTATTTTGTTTGAATTAAAATTTTTTTTTTAAAGTTACATTTCCGTGTGTGTAACATTTCTGGCGCTGCGAACAGGATTTTCGTACAGAAACCCCTACGTTTCCTGGTCAACCTCGGTTGTTTAACGAAGATTCATCGAACTCGGAGAAAAGTGGCATGCGGAGGGCAACATTCGTGTTCATCCTATTGTAAGTACTTATCCTAGTTTTCCTTTTATTTATGAGCATTTTAAAAGACATTACTGACAAAAAATTTACATTTATTATTTGCTGACATTAGTTTAGACAGTATTGACACTTCTGAAAATACAAATAGTTCTCGATTTTCTCAAAAATTAACCAAAGAATAATTTTCTGAAGAATCTCGAAACATTAATTGTGAAGAAATGCCTGTAACTAATAGTGATATTGCTAGCCTTTGTGCTACTCTTCCAGAATTTTCCAAAGAAGACGATAATATTTCCACATTCATTAAATCTGTTGATAATTTGATCGCGTTTTTCATTGATCAAATTTTAACTGCACCCCAACAATTTATTTTAAATGCAAACATTGTTTCTCGTATCAAAGGTGAACCCAGAAATTTTCTAAACTATTCGAATAAAACTATTTGGGCTGACATAAGACCGGCTTTACTTGCTAAATACGGTGACAGACGATCCGAAGACATACTAGTGACACAACTATCTACGACTGTTCAAAAAACCAACGAAAACTATGACCAATACCACCAAAGAGTATCCAATAATTTAAACGATTTATTACAACACATTACACTAAACGACAATGAACCAACTGTGAATTTTAAAACTCCTTATTTCAAAAATATTGCATTGAAAACCTTTTGTACAGGAATTAACGAACCTTATTGCGAATATTTATCGCACTTCCAAATAGCTTCCTTAGAAGAAGCCCTTCAAAAATGTATTGCCTATGATAACCACAAAAATCAACAGCAGTATATGAACTTTTTAAAAGGTCAACAAAATAAAAAACAATTTTCGTCAACTAACAAATCTAATAATTTAGCCTTACCACCAAATTTAAGACCTAACTATACGCGTAATAATACTCAACAAAATTTCAACAGTCAGCACCAGCCGAATTTCAATTCATTCCGAATAATACAAATTTTCATAGAAATAATACAAATTTTTCTAGAAACAATACAAATACTCCTAGAGAAATAATTTTCAACCCAGCAATTTTCGAAATAACGATTTTCAATCTTTTAATCGCTCTCCACTTCATAGAAATTCAACGAATCCCCAAATTAACTCTTACCATTCTCCGATGAGTGGTGTGCAAACCATTAATTCTAGAAATGAACCCATGAATACTTCTACCAGAAGGACTCACCATTTTAATGTAAATACTACCACAGAGGAACAACCCGAATTTTCTATAAATAATTCCGAAAATGAAGGAGAGATTCTGGATTTGGATTTTCGGATAGGTCCAACCAACGATCCACCTCCTCTATAAGTTTGAATAATATTAAAAATTGTCCCCAATTACCCTATTTTATTATGCCAAAAACTGGTTTGAAGGTACTTATTGATTCAGGAGGATCAGACAGTATTATATCACCAAAAGCTTCAACTTATTTCAACCCATTACATAAATATGAAAAACCATTTTTACTAACTGCTATGAAATTAACTCATAAATATTTTTTTAATATCAAAACATCATTATTCGAAGAATTCGGCATTAACGAACCAATAGATGCTCGAATAGCCGACTGGAGTAAAGATTTTGATATTTTACTCGGAAATTTTGACTTAGAACGTTTAAATGCTTTAATCGACTATGAAAATAAAACGCTGACATTGAGAAAATTCGATATATCAATTCCTTTTTCTACTTTATACAATAAAATTCCAGTAGATATTTCACACGGTGAGATAATATATAATATTACCGGAAATTAAAATAAATAACATAAAAATTCCTGAATCTATTCACACAGTCACTGGCGGCTATGTAGACAAAATCATATTAGGTACCAAGTCCATTGCAACTTGATACTGTACATGTTGAAAATCTTAATAATTATGAAATTTCCAACGGTCCCACGAACTTTGACTCGACATTAATAAGAACTCAGCATTTAAATTCTGAAGAAAAACAAAAAATTTTAAGTCTTTGCAAAAAATTTCACGACATTTTTTATGATGAAAAATCGGACTTGAGTTTTACTTCTGCCATCAAGCACGAAATTAGAACTCGAGACGAGCATCCAATATACGTTAGAGGTTTTAGACACCCCAAAACGATGCAGGATGAAATTACGAAACAAATAAATAAGCTATTAGAAAACAAAATAATTAGATCCTCTATATCTCCTTATTCTGCTCCTGTTTGGATAGTACCAAAAAAAGCAGACGCATCCGGAGAAAAGAAATTACGTATGGTAATTGATTATCGTAAACTAAATGAGAATACTATAGATGACAAGTATCCCCTTCCAAAAATTGACGAAATTCTTGACAATTTAGGTAAAGCTACTTATTTTACAACCCTCGACGATCTCGCTCAGGGATTTCACCAAATTGAAGTTCACCCCAATTCTATAGAAAAAACAGCCTTTTCCGTTCCTCACGGTCATTTTGAATTCTTAAGAATGCCATTTGCATTGAAGAATTCTCCCTCCACTTTCGAAAAATTGATGGATAATATCCTCAGACCCTTCCTTTACAAATTTTGTTTTGTTTACATGGATGACGTTATTATTTTTTCCAAATCATTACATGAGCACCTAGTACATATTGCCAAAATTTTTGAAGTATTCCGAAAAAACAATCTCAAAGTACAATTGAATAAATCAGAATTTCTTACTAAAGAAGTCGCCTTTCTTGGTCATATCGTCACCCCTCAAGGAATAAAACCGAATCCCGTCAAATTAGAAGCTGTTCAAAAATTTCCGCTTCCAAAAACTGTCAAAGAAATCAAATCCTTTTTAGGACTTATTGGCTATTATCGCCGATTCATCCCAAACTTTGCAAAAATTACATCCCCGTTTTCCAGATTGTCTCGCAAAGGAGCTGTAATCGATATTAATAACTCTCAATACTTAGAATGTTTTGAAAAATGTAAACATTTATTAAGTAACGCGCCGGTCCTCCAATACCCTGACTTCTCAAAAATATTTACTCTTACTACCGATGCATCGAACATTGCTATTGGTTCTGTTTTATCACAAAACAATCACCCTATCGCGTATTACTCACGCACCTTGAATTCCGCTGAACAAAATTATTCAACAGTCGAAAAGGAATTATTAGCCATAATTGATTCATGCAAGCATTTTCGCCCTTACCTATATTCCCAAAAATTTATAGTAGAAACATACCACAACCCCCTAGTATGGATTTATAAAATTAAAGACCCAACTTCTCGTTTAGCACGCTGGAGGTTAAAACTTGAAGATTATAATTTTGAAGTGAAATACAGAAAAGGTAAAGAGAATCAAGTAGCTGACGCCCTTTCTCGCATACAAATTAACGCATTGGACACAATCAGTTCAAACCAAGCAGAACCCCCAGATGAAATTGATTTTGACGTAGACGAATTCTTAGGGCCGGTTGTTCAATGGAGGTTTAACTCGCTGATTAAGTGAACCGGGTTCAATATGTAACTATGGATTAGAGCATCACGCATTTTTCAAAGGAAAACTAACCAAGGATTACTTAATTCATTGTTTTCATATGTTGGCAACACATATATCAGCATTCGGATTATATTCGGACTCATTCGGACTGTTCCGCGCGGAATGAATGCAGAGCAGATGCAGAACTATAATTAACCTTACCTTTTCAACAGTTTGAATTTCTGATCATTTTAAATCCGATATTCATAAAATGGATCCCACTATAAAGAAAAAGCGAACGGATAATTTCAACGAAGGCGAAGAAAAAATTCTCATTTCATTGGTGAAAAAATATCAACACATTGTGGAGTCAAAGAGAACCGATGCAATCACCAATTCGGTAAAACTCAAGACATGGGAAATAATATGCAATGAATATAACACTATCTGTTCTGGTTGCAAAACAACCCAGGCTCTCAGAACAAAATTTAACAATTTAAAAAAGAAAACAGAACAGAAATTCGCTACTGAAAAGAGACTTCTTGGACGTACAGGAGGAGGTCCTCCACCACCAGAATTAAAGGTGAATAATGTAGAATTCGAGTTACGAAGTATGATGGGGCATACTTTAACAGGATTCAAATCCAAATTTGATGATGATCAAACTGAAAATCCAGTAATCGAGGATGCTGAAAACGAATCATCTCATTATGGAGATAGTGAGGAGCAAATATTAATACAATACGTCGATGAGGGTAAGTGAATAATATAACACCATCTTTTTATTTTAATAAATAGTTTCATATAGATCTACATTTTAATTTGGTTTTCAGATTTGCCAGCAGATAATGAAATAGATTATAGTGATGACAAACTGAAAGGGTATTCTGAAAATTGTGAGTAGCTGTATTTTCTCTCAATTAGTCGATATTGATAAAAAAAACAATATCAATTAGATGCTGGCATAATTTGTTAATATTGTTTCACAGTATTGTAGGTATTATATGCATAGTTTTCGTGAAGGTCATATTGTAAAATAAATTGCAATCAATACTTTTATCCTTGTACAGTACTATTAAGATTTTTCAATTTCAGTCTTAAAACATTCTTCAAGTGTTGCTCAACAAAAATCAGCACCTTCTCCAACTCCGCTTTATCTACATCATTGTTCGGAAACCAATGCTCCTAAGAAGCTGATGGCTGCTTCAACTTCATTTATTGGTAAGTTTGTGATAGTAATATTCCAATTTTGTTTAAATTTGTTGTATATATAGTATAATAGTATATATTATATAATAGTATATTAAACAAAAAGTTGAAAAATGCAAAGTTTTACTAAATGAATATAGCTCGAGTAACTCAAAAGTTATATGAGTTTGGTTTTTCATACAAGGTTTCTTTGTACAATTTCAACATTTTCATTTTATATTTGGAAAATTGAAACTTGTTAATTTAACTTCATCATAAAATAATATATTTTCTAATTATAACATTTCCAGAGAAAGAAAACCAAAAGTCAATCAATGATTGGAGTAGCTATACTCCAGCTAAACTGAAACAGCAAAAATCTCCAGAACTGAAGGTTCCGAAAAGAGGTAGCACATCAACCATCAAAGAAAAAATTTCTACTTGGGCTCTTTCCAAATATGATCTTGTGAAATTACAAAAGCAAGCATTTGAAGATGAACATAAATTGAAATTACAGCATATGATTGAAAAACACAAACTCTTTTTAGAACTACAGAGGGAAGAGTGGCAACTAAAGAGAACCCACATGATAGAAGTACACAAACAAAAATTATTGAATTTGAATCATAACTCAGATGACTGATTATTCATGTTTTTTATTATATTATTTATGAGGTATACTAATTTTTTATTATTTATGTATGTATTTCTCGTTTATTTTTGTTAAGAAATATTCTTAATTTTTTTTATTGAGAGTTTGTCTTTTGTTTGTTATGGTATGTAAGTATGCATATGTACCTGATGTTTGTATCAGTTGGAAGTTGGATACATTAAAGTATTTATCCAAGTCCCTTTTAAGTTAATTTTTTTGTTCATAACTATTCATTTTCTGTTTTTCTATACATATATGTTGTGAAGTTTAGTATATTTTATACATGGTACGTGCACACGTACCTGATGTTTGTATCTATTTGATGTATTAAAGTATTAATTAAATAATGCAAAATTTTATTTATATTATTTATTCATTTATTATATATTTTAGAACTCTATAATAGTCTTGAAAAATGATTTTGAATCAACAATAAACGTGTTGAATTATTAAGGATGTGGTTTGGGCCATCATTTGGCAATTGAGCAATGGCATCGTCATTATTGTCCAGATCATTCTGAATCAACTGTAGAGTATTTTCATCAAGATCTGGAATGGGTGCATGCAAGCTATTTGCAATATTGTGAAGCACAGCTGTAGCAATAACTATTGCTTCAATTTTATCCAATTTCACTCTCAGCCCCAATGCTAAGATAGGGAAACGGCGTTTCCATACTCCAAAACACCTTTCAATAGGGTTTCGAGTTCGGATTTGAGCTTCATTGAATATATGTTTTGCTGGGCCATTGGGTTGTGCCAAAGGAGTTATCAAGTATTTCTTTATGGGATAACCACTATCACCAACTAACAAATAATTTCCATGTACTCCATTATCAAAGGAAATGGATAATTCCGAATGGCTGAAAATCGTGGAATCATGACTAGAACCCGGCCAACGACAAACTACATTTTGTAAGTTTAATGACGCGTCACATACACCTTGAACATTCATAGAGAAATAGCCTTTGCGGTTTCGAAAAATTTCTGCATCATTTCCTCCCGGTGATTGTATTTTTATGTGTGTACAGTCAATAGCACCAATACACTGTGGAAATCTGCTCAATTGATAAAATTCAATAGCCTTTGCTCGTCTGTCTTCTTCATTTTCTGGCATCTTGATATAAATCCTATAGAGCATTGCTAGTGCCTCAGACACTCTATGAATGATTCTACAAGCTGTAGATTTATCAACTCCTACAAAATCCCCAACAACTATCATCATGCTTCCAGTGGCATAAAACCGTAGAGTTAGTAGAACCATTTCATCTGGTGTCAGGGAATGATTACTATAATAAAAAATACATTCAAATCTGTATAAACAATTAAAAACTGAACTTATATTACCGATTTGTCTGGTTCCTAATATCTTGTGATATTAGATGTATAATATGACGGGTTATTTCTTTTGGCAACCGAAATCTATTTAAAAATTCCTTTTCTGTCCATTCTTCCAAATGGTTCGGACGTTGCCTAAGTACTGGTCTCTTTCTTCTTGGGGCAATAATATCAATAATTTCCAAAAAATCTTCATCGTCAGTTATGACTTCCATAATTTGTGTAGTAAAAAAAGTAATTTAAAGTATTCAAATAAAGAACAAATAGAAATAACGTTTATCAACCAAAATATCATAGAAGTTATAGGTTAGAATCTGTCAATTATCTCTTTTAAACCACCGAATTTCTGAGATTAATTTGAACCACTGTTAAACTAAGTTTATAGTATGAACCTTTATTGAAAAACTGAAACATAATAAAATTGGTAAACCTGGTTTAAGAGGGGCCTCCTCACAGGTATACAAACCTCAAAACATAAACAAAAATTTAGTTATTTTCAAGTTCAAAATATTTACGATAGATGTCGCTAGTGGTATCAAATCGGCTTTAATTTATCACATTTCTTGACGACTCAAGCAAACGCATCTCCGGGTCAGCTGTTTCGATTAGAGATATACAAAGTTTCGATGTTTTGGTTCCAAATACAATTCTGTCAGCAGGTATTTTTATTTATTTTCAATCTCAATAAGTAAATTATGATTTTATTCATTTACCAGCTAGTATGCTCATTTTACCTAGGTATTTTCTTTTCTTTAATTGTTTCTGTATATAATTTTGAAATTAAAATAGTATATGGATTATCGTCGGCTCTCTATATATTGAAGTTTTATACCTAACAGATATGGATGCTGAAAATTTGGAAAGGTCTTCATCACAACAAAAAAGTGGTGAAGAACCTGGGATAATTTCATCAGATGAATATGAACAGTAAGTTCTTTCACACAATGTTTTCTTATTTCCAAGTAGCTATTCTCAAATAAACCTCTTGTAATTGATTTTGAAAACAGTTAATTTTGAAAATAATAGAATGATGATTGAGTTAACTGTATAAACCCTCACTTCGTGGAATCTTCTCATCATATGGTTTTAAATGAAACTAACTGTTTCTAAATGACTCCACACACATTTTTTCAAATATATTGTGGAGTCATTTAGAAACAGTTAGTTTCATTTAAAACCATAGAATAATGATTTTTTTTTTAGAATAATGTCACATCAGTTGCTCAGTATTTGAGAAGAACGCAATAGGTTTGACTAGTCTTTAAATGTTCATTGTGTTCGAGAGAATATGAATACGACACGAAAAATCCAAATAAAAAAAAGTCTGTAGTAAATGCTGGAGCAGTATGGGGAACTTTGGCTGTGGGGTCCACATACCTACTACCTACCATAAGCTCCAACTTATATTACAATATTGAAAATGAACTGGGAAAGGTAAGTACAATTTTAAACACAAATAGATGAAACATGTAAAATTTTTGCTATGTAACATATGAGATTATCATGTTCAAAATCGTTTTAGGAATGGGAAGCCTCGCTTGTAAGATCCATGGAAAGGGCTGGTATGGAAGAAAAAGAGAAGGCTACAGAAAATGGATAACTTTGTTTGGATGGGACACCTGTTTTCACAGTTTATGTGGATGGTTCTTGGAGTAAACGATCCTATGGCACAAACTGTAATGCACTATCTGGTATCTGATATGGTAGCTATAATTGAAGAATATACGGGCCAAGTACTATTTATAGCAGTAAGAAATAAGTTTTGTGCTATATGTGCCAGAGCATCCAAAAGCAATGTAGTTGTAAAAAAACACATCTGCTACAAAAATTGGGATGAATCCGCTCCTGCAAAGGAAGCTGATATGGTTGTGGAAGGATTTAACTGCAGTTAAAAAATGCACGGTATACTAAATTTATGGCAGATGGTGACTCCAGTGTATACAAGAATATTATAGAAAAAGTCAGTTATGGAAGCAACGTTGAAAAAATTGAATGTACAAATCACGTCTAAAAAAATTATGGAAAACACCTCAGGAATATCTGAAAGGATACCAGTATTGCACTAGCAGGAAGAAAACTAATTGCTATGAAAAAAATTTTAGTCTTGATGAAACGAGCAAAAACTTCAATATAGTTGGAGACATTACTGACAATATGATTCATACATTAAATTTGTAATAATAATTTTGTTTATATTTTTATAGAATATTTTACATTTGTTTATTTTCAATAAAAGCGTGAACTTGTTTTTACTGTTTTTTTTTTAAATACAACCATATTGCCTAAATGATTTGTTTTCGTATTCAATGTAATGAAACATTTTTGCTATAATTTACTTGAATAATTAAGAAGAGTCAATGAAAAAAAACAGGCATGTCCGTTCATAACAAGCTGGAGGAAAACTGCAAAAAGTATTTTATAATAACATTGGATACATCAATAACCTGGAAAAATTGAAGATCAAACATAATATAACATTTTTATTCCTGTGTTTAGAAAAAGATTACAACACAATTAAATCGAATACGAAATGTCTATTTTGCTAAATTAGTAGAATGAAATTATTTTTATTACTATTACCAATGTATGTTTATGCTGATGCAACAGCTGAACTAAAATACTAATGTTCTTGCAGAATCTTCCGAGCAACAAATCTCAAAAAATACAATGAATTGAGATTTCATATTCCCAGAATCGAATTCTCTAGGCTTTCTAGTAAGGTCTTGGGCACAATGTACTCTCTGTGTTCAAATTGGTGACTACAAATTGTCAAAGCTGTCAAAATCACACCATCACTTGATGGCTTATATATTTTTTATAACAATCTAAAACTCGACCAAAATACCTGATCCCCAAGACAAAGGTCCAAGTTATATTATGT
>CAJUYG010005405.1:0-13985 GCA_910591675.1 Galerucella calmariensis | reverse complement strand
AGTTATAGACCGGTATTTATAATTTCAAAGTGCACCAATAAAAAAAAATATCGTAAAGTATTCGTGGATAACTGGTCTTTAAAACACTTGCTCTATTTCGAGCACTCCGGCTTCGCCGTCGTGCTCCAAAAATCGCGCGTGTTTTAAAGACCTTAATATCCACTTATACTTTAATATACTATTTGATATCTACAAAGTAAAAAATTATCTTATCGAATACTCCTCGGGTCTTGATAAATACTCAAAATTTTGTCGTAGAGAATCCTTTAAGCGTGTTACTCAAAAATAATAGCCCTCGGACTGCGGCCATGGGCAATTATCAAGAAACACGCTTTCAGCATTCTCTATGACAAAATTATCTCGGTATTATCAAGACCCTAGGGGTATTACTACTGAAAATAGTATGGTGGTTTTTGATGGTTATAGTGATGAAGACAGCACAAAACGAGCGGAGCAGAAACGAAGAGGGATCGCAAAAACTTCTGTTGACATCAATTTTCATGAAATCACGGCCATCACAGTTCAACAAGAGCATTTTCTTGCTAATGGAAGGAACAAAACAAGGCTGATTCACTTGCTTAGTGAAAAAATGACAGCAGCCGGGATTGAAACAACTATTGCTACAGGGGATGCTGACGACACTTTTGTGAGGTGCGGATTGGATAAAGCTGCTGTACATCCAACTGTAGTAATAGTTGGGGAGGATGTGTTCTCCTCATTGGATTGGCACCACAATCAATCAATATGCACCTCACGAAGCCAGGCCGTGCCAAATTGTTTTCAGTGCGGCAACTTCAACAACTTTTAATCGCCAAAACGATTCTCCTTCTCCAGATGCGACAATACATGGAAAGATACATGGAAAGTGGGAATCGCTGAGCTCTTCACAGAATATCGTGGCCTCACTCAAGACATTTCAACAATATTCAAGGATCCTTAGCATCACCTGAGAATATAATGAACAGGCTGGCAAGAAGCTTTTTTTGGCAACATACAAAGCGCCTGCTCATCAAGACAACCTGAACGAACATAAACATACGTATTCGGCATTTTTGAAAGCGTCAATGGAGCCCAAATCAGACATGGCAATTCTTCCGTCTCCATATCTCCTTAAGCATTGATCTTAGCAAAATGGTGTATGGGACCTTTTTCATAGAAAACTTTTCGTAGAATAATTTAGTATATAAACACTTTTTCGCTAAAGGCGGTATTTTTCGAGTTATTAACCAAAAACTGGAAAAGGTACCTTTAAAGACCCCCGCACTCCTAGATCCACCTCCACCCCTCACTACTTTTAGTATAGCATTAAGAACACCTTCCCCTACAAGTGTGCCAAAATTGGCTTCTACATGAATTATTTCCGCTATTTTTCCTTCGTTGCCTGGACTATTATGACGTTACGTCAAGTTTTACTTTTTCGAATTGTTAAAAAAGCTTTGTATGTTCTAATCAACAATTGAATTAAAATAAAATAATACCGTATTGTATCCCATGCTCAATTAAAAGTATATAAGACTTTATAATATACAAAACAGAAGAGTTTAGTAGGTTCGTAGGTTGTCAAACTGGTCATTGTCGGAAAAAAATAATTACACCACAGCCAACAACGTGATGCAGAAAGAAGAATTCAATAGTTATTTGTATTACTAGGGAGGAAAGTGCCACTTTTCTTCCCGCAGGATGTAGTTTACAGTAAACATCCAAGGGAGGAAAAGGCACTTTACTCCCATGTGATACATAAGATTTTTCCTCCTACCCACCTTTTTTTGAAAATTTATTTACGACACAAATAGGTAACGAATATAATTAAGAACACAAGAATTATTTATTAAACAAATTTATCAATATATGTTATACAATTAAGTACATAGTATTGTTTAACTATATATTAGAATTATTTATGTTAACATTGAATGTGCAGTTTTGAGCAGCACTTATATTAACACCATTGGAAGAAGATAGGGTTTGTACAGGAGCTTTAGTATTTGAAATATTTTCGCTTAGCACATTGTAATGGTGGTAACTTCTAGGAGTGCTTGCCTGATTTTGATCAAGTTCAGGTTCTACATTATATCCCATAATTAGATCAGAAAATTTTTTTTGTGTAAGATTGTTCTACATAACCTTCTGCGATATTGGTTGATTTCCAACCGCCATGCTGTTTTGGAGCTAAAATATCCCCACCAGCGTTTACTAACAGAGTTGCTGGAGTTCTTCTGAAACTGTGCCCTGTGTAATGTTTGGCATTTGGAAGATTGAGATATTCTGCAATTTTTTGTGGTATTTTGGAAATTCCAATAACAAGGACTACCTATGAATGTTTTATATCAAAAATTGAATTATTTGCATGGGATTTTATTTCTTATCTTCATTAATAAAAAAACATCATCGGGGGCTTTCATTAAGAATGTATTTATTTCTTCTCTCGTAAAAGTTTTAGCTTTATTTGGTTTGTATCCGGCATTTTGACGTTTTAGTAATGCAATTAACTTTGGATATTTAATATCGACATTGTCCTTCATTTGTATCATTGTGCGTAGCATTGAATATTTAGACCAAAGTGTTGAAGCTTTTAATGATTTTCCTCGTAGTGAAAAATATGCCAGTAAAACGTTCTCTGAATATTTATGTATCTTGTTGTCTTCAGCTTATATTGTGCATATTGTTTTTCATACCTGTCTTTAGGTATTTGTGGTAGTAAGGTTAATGACTCTATGTTAGCTTGTTCCTTAATATTAGGTGGTGTATCCGGAAATTCAAAATCACTTGAATCGCTCTCCATTTTTCAAAAATTCAACTAAGTTTAATGAATGTAGCGACTTTGCACCTCAAAAGTCAATTGCCGTGTTTACTGTCAGTGAGCCACAGCATACTATGCTTTTCTTATTCTGAACTCAAAAAACGTATATCTAAGAGTCCTGAAGTTGAAATTTGTATTGAAGAACTACGTTGAAGTAACATTAATGTTTGATTTATACCAAAAAACAGGATATACAGGATGTTCTAGAAATTATGGAAACAATATAAATATAATGAATTCACAAGTTTCTTCGTTTACAACTTACTTGAAATGAGGGGGAGAAAAAGTATGAGTTCCCTCCCTGATTTGAGGTATGAAAGTGTGTGCTTTCTATAGGGGTAGGAGGAAAAATGTGTTTAATTCATTCATATGGAGTGGTATCTGTTATAAGAAAAACTCGTTGACCCACCTATGGTCATAGAATTTAACTTCTTGCAACACTTCAAATTACAACATTCCTTGCACACTTGACGAAAATGAAATCTCGAAACTAACTTAGCGTATGCTTTGAAATTGTTCGAAAGATAATGAAAAGCTTCAAATAGCGACACAAGTTCTGTTGCCGGAGACGTTTTTGTTTATTTTCACCTTGCACGTCATTTATTTAAGACGTTCTCAGTGCTATTGTTACGTGCACTTCACTATGCCCTGTCGGTCTGTCTCTTGAAAATTCATAATTCTGAATTTAGTCGAGTGTATAAATCATATGCGCATCTACAAGGTATAATCTCGGAATTATTGCTCATGCATTAAATACTATTAAGGAATACGAATGTCGTCTTTATGATATTTATTGGTGCGTGCCTAAGAATTTCAGGATTTGATATTTATGTTGACAATGGAAAAATCTTATATCGCTTTTATTTTGTTTTGTTGAACTCGTCATATTATATAAGTAGCTTGTACAAAGGATCTGGGCAAGAAATACCACTTATTGGAACGAAGTTCCTTATCGCGCGTTGTGAAAGGAGGCTAGACGGATAAAATTCTTACGAAAAGTTTTGTCACGACACTTTTTGATATAGGAACCTATTGTAAGCTGTGCGCATCGCATGTTTCCCTGTCTGTATCTTTCTCTCCTATAGAAAGCAAATGAATTGAAAAAAATTTCACCATAGTCCGGGCGCGAACCATCAACCTACGCATCTATATCAAGGCATTCAACACATGCTGCTCTCATGTGTATTAGATGCGAAGAAAGGTACATGCTGCAATGTGCGATTATATACAGATAATAATAATAAATGCTTTTGTATTTTTAGCAAGTACTCACTAGTACCTCTCTTTATTATTGTGCTAACCAAGTCAGACACATTATAATCTCCACATTTTGTGTGTTTAGCAAGTGTACGCGTCATAATTTTAATAAATTCAAAAACAAATCATATTTTAATAGTACAATTTCAGAACGTATATATTTAGCAAGCCGTGCGTGTTCTAACCTATACGCTGTTGTGTTTACGAAGTCGAGAGAGTACATATATATTATTACAATCTTTTGTAATATTTTAATTTTATTTCGAAAAAGTTATAGAGAAAATCGCAGTATAAAAATTAAATCAAGGTTGTTATAACCTCAGAATTTATAATAAACTTTAATGGTTTTACTTAAAATGAAATTATTAATTTTGTTTAGATCTAGCTCAATTAAAAAAAAAAAGAGACTTATATTCTTATCAGGGTGAACAGGTAGTAGGATTATAATTTCCGAATTCGTGTGATTTTCCTTGAACCTTTTATACCAGTACTCCCAACATAAAATAAAAAACCAACGAAAATTAAATGACAATTTATTTATCTAGTTGTTCTCTAAATGAAAATGCTCACCATTTCGACGCAAACAAGCTTCATATCGATTTTGGAAGTCAATAAACATATTTATAAAAAGTGGTTGATGTAACTGCCGAAAAATATTTTGTATTCTTTCCCGTAGTTCGGCAATATTCGCCGGCGGATTTTCCGAGTGAAATATTTTGTCCTTCATTATGCCCCAAATGTATGCGTCAGGTGGCGTCAGATCAGGTGAATGAGAAGGATATTCGAAGTCTGTTCCCCGAGAAATTATTCTATTATCGAAATGCTGACGGAGTACTAAGTCTAAGGTGCGCACAGCTGTATGGCTCGTTGCACCATTTTGTGCGAAACTGTAGATTTCGTGCACGGCAAAAATTATTTAGATCTCTCACAAAAGGTATAATAATTTTCTCTCTATAACGCTCTTGGTTGACAGTAAGTGGATTCTGATTATCATTACGACCTTTTCCGTATGAACGAAAATAATGCTCTACCAAAAAAACTTTTTCTTCCGTTGTTAGAACCATTTTCAAATCAAATTTAACTGCAGCGTACTATTAATATATCAACTAATGACAATTAAGTCAAATATGACAAATCCATATTACATGAACAACTCCACGTATTGATCAACAAGACTTACCAAAAAATTTTCTAACAGATGTTAATATCAATCAAACAATTTTCCTGCGCCCGGTTACAAACAATGAGCTAATAACCGTAATTTCTAACCTTAAAAACAACACAGCTCCAGGCCCAGATGGAATAACATCAAAAACGTTAAAAGCAATTCATTTCAGTATTTTAAATCCTCTGAGACACATAATCAATCAATGCTTTTCAACTGGTACTCTTCCTTATCAGTTTAAATGCTCAATTATCACTCCTATATTCAAATCAGGTAAGAAATCACAACTTGAGAACTACAGATCTATATCTGTTATAAACAATACTGCCAAAATATTTGAACACTGTATAAAAAGCAGATTGATTGAATTTTTAGATAAAAATCATATAATAACAAAAAGACAGTTCGGATTTATAAAAAATAGTAACACCGAAAATGCCATATTAGATTTTGTTAATACTGATGTAAAGGCCGTCGATAATTCTAAAAAAACACTGGCAATATTTTTAGATTTAGCTAAAGCCTTTGATACTGTAAATCATGAATTACTCATTCAAAAATTGAATAAATATGGGATTAGAGGCACAGCTTCAGATTTGATAACATGTTATTTAACCGTAAGGACTCAAAAAGTCAAAATTGAAAATGAACTAAGTTATGAGTCTGAAGTTTCAGCTGGAGTACCACAAGGCACAGTTTTGGGCCCAATACTCTTTCTCATTTATATTAATAGCATAACTAAGATAAATAATTTCAAAGGTCATTTAACATGTTACGCAGACGACACTGCGATTATTTTTACGGGTCCTACGTGGAAAGAAACTGAATGTATTGCTGAGACTGAATTAAAGAAAGTGTATATGTGGTTAAATAATAATAGGTTGTCTTTGAATATCAGCAAAACTAAATTTATAACTTTTTCTACAACCAAACACGATCAACCAAATGATTTTATCATTAAATTACATGAAGCAAATTGTAATAGCCAAGTTTGTAACTGTCATCTGATTGAAAAAACAAAGTCAATAAAATATCTCGGCATCTTACTTGATCAACACTTAAAGTGGACTGAGCATATTAGCTATGTTGCTAAGCGTTTACGTACTTTGATTTATAAATTTCACGAACTGCGTAATATATTATCTAAAAAAAATTTATTGATATTGTATACCTCTCTTGCAGAATCTGTCATTTCATATTGCATACCAGCATGGGGAGCAGCCTTTAAAACAATACTAAATACATTGCAAGTGGCACAAAATTTACTAATTAAAATTATTTATCGAAGAAATAGACTATACCCGACTGATCTCTTGTATAAAGAAACTGAAATATTCAACATCCATGCAATATATATTTTTAATTGTTTAAAAAGAATGTTTTATGAAGAAAAATTAGATGTAAGTTCAGTACAAAGTCAGACTCGCTCTTCCACGAACTTAGATGTTAGAATTAGTTTTTTCCACAAAACCACAACTCAGCATTCTTTCACTTTCCAAGGTTCAAAAATTTATAACATTCTGCCAAAACTTCTGAAAGAAATGAAAAAATAATTATCATACATTTAAGAAGGAAGGGAAACATTTTATACTTTCCAATCCAGGAAAATTTAATTCATTATAAAGCGTTTTTCATCATCTTACTATACAAGCATATTATAATATGATACCATACTTTTGATCTTAAAATACATATGTATTACATATAATATTGGAATCTTCCAACACTCTTTCTGCTCCATTATCAACTGAAAGTGAAAAAAGGACATTTTAATTACTGCAATTTGTATTTGTAATTGCCTAAAATAAAATATTATATAGTACTCACCAAAATATGTAATGAGTGTGCCGTGTTTTTAAGCTACAGTACAGGCTTCCTAGCCTAGTGTAGTTTTCTTCCATGGGATACTCAAAATTTCACATTTTTATAAAATAAAATGTAATGTACTCAACAAAACCAAATTGAATAAATTGAATAAACAACTCCACAGCACTCCCTGTTTCGGTACTGTTTATTTTGGCGGATACCGTGAAAGACAAAAGAAAAGGACGATTGTCTGAATACGAAAACAATAAACGAACGCAATGATGTGAGATTAGGAAATTTTGAATAAAACTCCACATGTTATTATCTTCCTGTACTCATGAAATAATATACACCTACTTGATTATTGGTGATAATAATTATATCTCGTTTGAAATAGGATAACTTGAATCCAGCTGGTTTTGACATCCCCAGTATATAACGCTGTTCTCGAAATTACTTGCGACGAAGAAATTTCCAAAAGCCCTTATTTTCTGTATAACAAGCAGCCCTTTCAATGAAATACAAAGTCCAAATGTTGCACTTTATCCAACAAGCATTTGGTCGACTGTGGTATATTCTGACTCTGTGTAGGAATTATCACATACTTTATAGCGGCACGGCTGGTTCAAAATGTCATTAAACCTGTTTTCCGGCATTGTTTGGCAATAATCACTGTACGATAATTTGAGTTTCATTACTGGGAGTTAAATGAAATTATTGTTAGAATGCAATTTGTTTCAAGACGGAGCTAAGCTTGCTTCTTGTTTTACAGTAACGACAAAAAGGGTTGGAAGATAAATGTTTAGGATGCTGCAGACTTTTACCATTCGATATTTTGCATGGGGCTTAGCGTTTCATGAAATATACTACATATTATTAACATGATAAGTATTAAATTTGAATTTGCATTACGTTTATCCACCCTCGTTTTATTTTGACACTAAAATAACATAACTTAAATACAGTTTACAGTAAAAAATTGTCATTTGAGGCTAGGTTAGTCGTGAATGTCTGGGATAATAATTTTCCAAACAAGGACCTACACATAGACCTGGTAGGAGGATTTTGCATCAGCAAGTGGAATTTCTCGTCAGTTTGTGGAACTTTAGTTCTTTACGTCAGGTTATGTTTGAGCGACCGGAGTTCGTGACGCAAAAGATCTGACCGTAACGCTACGTTACGTTACGTTATGTTACGTTGCTTCGTTATGTGCCTTGCTTGCGTGCGTGTGCTCTCTCCTGAGCCTCTCTCTCTTGTTTACGGAGCAGCGTTTCATGTGCTTCGGCCGGGAATCGAAACCGGGCCGCCTGGGTGGAAGGCGAGCATTCTACCACTGAAACACCGATGCTACATCAAAATTCTATGCAAAGCTGGTATTCGCAGTGCTGGTGATCTACTTGAATTTGTTCGGATAAATTTTTACTATTATTTCGATTATTTTTTTGCGTGATTGATCTTTTTTGTTTATTTACAGCATCGGTTGTCAGGACGGTATGTTGTGTTTACTGGTTTCTAAGTTTAACACGTCGGTAAGTGATTTACTTACCGTTCAGACGTCGAAAAGTAATTTTCAATTTCACCAAAATGCAAAATATATTTCAAACTGATCGAGAAGTATAAATGTCACTTTTGACATTTCGTTCATTTCGAAGAAATTTAAATTATTTTATTCGGAATTTATATCAATGCGTTGAGGGTAATTACAACGTTTGCATGTAGATTCCTCTCGTAAAATTGGACAAAATGATATGAGGATTAAGGGGTCCAGCACATTTACTTTTCGAAATACAGGGTGTTGAAATTTTGAAAACTTGAATGTTTTAATTCGATAACTTTAAAATGGATGGATGAATTGATTTAACATTTGGCAGGTTGTTCTTAAATGTAAAAGGGCATATTTTGATAGAAATAGTAGTTGTGCAACTGGTGTGGATATGATGGCCATATCGCACGAGGATGAAGTTTGAGCACGACGCCGTAGGCGGAGTGCTCAATCGTTCAAGTGCGACATGGACAATCCACACGAGTCGAACAGCATATTTTTGCTACGACACACTTAAGAAAAAATCTAGAAGATAAAAATTTCTATAAACTGTAATATAACTTCAAATTGAAAATTTAACAATTCAATTTTATGTTTCCACTAATTTTTTGTGGTAAACGTACAATTCTTGAATGTCCAATTTGTATAATGCTACGGTTTCCCTTTTTAAATATACGATGCTGTTATAAGTAGATGTTGCCAGTCGGACTCCCTCATGAAGGGTACCGAACCATTATCTATAATAATGAATATTCTGCTAAATATTCCAAACGTCTACCTGTTGTCATTATTAATATAAAGCAGAATAATTATTTAATAATAAAGTTGACATTAAAAAAAAACTTCTTCACGGGGAATCCAACCCGGGTCTACCTCGTGAGAGTCTGGTTTGCTTACTACTCGACCACCGAGAGATGTGCAAATTGTTTATCTATAACGTCAGATGTATTACATAGTTTTTGCTTAAAAGGAACTGAAGTTTCTACCGTGTGTCCCACGACACGTTCTACCTTTTTTTCCATTTTCCATCCAAACTTTCAGGTTCACGTTATATTATGAGACTTTAAATCTGTAGCGCTATGCCTACAAAATCACATCAATCATCTTTATTCGAATAACAACAGTCTTATTATAGATATTATCATTATAATTAGTTCAGTTACACAGTTCAGGAAAATCTACTCAATATGTATTTCAATAACAGCAATAATCCTCACTACACAATATACCCCATGCTTCCTGAACTTTCTTTCCCTGAACGAAGCTATCTTATCAGGAAGATCAACACAATGTTTTGCAGATATCTTACTGGCCATGAGGCCGTGGAAGTTGAACTCTTCCTAAAGGATATATGTGAATGCAATGGAAGTTCGGTTGATCTAAAACACTGTTTATTTGGATGTCTTCGCAGCCCAGTATCTCATGCAAGCTCTCCTTGGATAAACCCTGTCCCTGTCGCTGAACGTTCCCTCACTATTTCATTTGGCGTATAGAAATCTCGCAGTCGAAACCATCCTGTGGAAATTCTTGAAACGATCTAATCCCGAATTTACAGGATAAGGTTAGTAGTAGTAAAAAAAAACAACATACTATAGAAAATATCACAATATAATATAAAAAAACATCACAATTATGTATGCACAAACTACACATATATCATAAATTTAACCAGAACCAATAAAGATCAATATATAGAGCAGAAGGGAGAAAAAAAAAGTTATCAAAAGCTGTTCCACATTCGAGATAGATTGAGGTTTCTGAACAATGATGTCTCATTAACAATTGGCTGCAGTTCAAAATGTCAACAGATTTTTCTTCATTAGAATGATTTTCAATTAGGAAGTGTAGAGGTGAAGATTTGTATATAGAGCTATTCAAAAGTCCCCTTCCCCCCTCGTATCTTTTGAACGGCTACACTTACATTGATAAAATTTGAAGGGTGGAAATAAAGTGTTGTAAACTTCTCTAGGAATGGTAACAGGTGACGTAATAGTGATAAATGACGTCAAAGTGCCACTCTGGCCAATAATTTTAAATAGGGCCTTATGGCAAGTGATATCTCCTTGGGAAGCCATTACTACATAGCCATATCAATTTTGTTTGGGTTAATACTAATTTAGACGGATAAGTTGAATGAATACCAAAATTATTGGAATTATTTTTTCAAATTTGATTAATCATATATCAACAATGGGTTCTTATAGCAAGTGTTCGAAATGTGCTCCGTCTACTTCCTGACAGTAATACATCATATCAGTAAACTCTTGTCGTACTCGTTCGAATGTGTCAGCTGAAATTGCATTGCATTCTTCAATAATTCTTTCAAAACTTCAATGTTATCTGGTGCCGAAGTATGAACCTTGGATTTCAAGTACCCCCATAGAAAAAAGGTAGAATGTGTCGCGGGACACACGGTTGGAACTTTAGTAATACATTTGACGTTATAGATGAACAATTTGCGAAGCCTCGGTGGTCGAGTAGTAAGTAAACCAAACTCTCACGCGGTAGACCCGGGCTCGATTCCCCGTGAAGATTTTTTTTCTTATTGTTAATTTTATTTTTAAATAATCATTCTGCTCGATATTAATAACGACAACAGGTAGACGTTTGAAATATTTAGCAGAATATTCATCATTATAGATAATGGTACGGTACCCTTCATGAGGGAGTCTGACTAGCAACATCTACTTATAACAGCATCGTATATTTAAAAAAGGAAACCGTAGCATTATACAAATTGGACATTCAAGAACTGTACGTTTACCACAAAATTAGTGGAAACATAAAATTGAATTGTTAAATTTCTAATTTGAAGTTATATTACAGTTTATAGAAATTTTTATTTTCTAGATTTTTTCTTGAGTGGGTCGTAGAAAAAATATGCTGCTCGACTCGTTTGGATGGTCCATATCGCACTTGAAGGATACGGCGTCGTGTTCAAACTTCGTCCTCGTGCGATATGGCCATCACATCCACACTAGTTGCACAAACTACTATTTTTATCAAAATATGCCCTTTTACATTTAAAAACAACCTGCTAAATGTCAAATCAATTTATCCATCCATTTTAAAGTTATCGAATTAAAACATTCAAGTTTTCAAAATTTCAACACCCTGTATTTCGAGAAGTGACTGTGCTAGACCCCTCAATCCTCATATCATTTTGTCCAATTTCACGAGAGAAATCAGCATGCAAACGTTGTAATTACCCTCAACGTTCGAGATGCTTACACCATTTTTGCGCGATCGTATTGAAATAAATTCCGAATAAAATTATTTAAATTTCTTCGAAATGAAGGAAATGTCAAAAGTAGCATTTATACTTCTCGATCAGTTTAAAAAATATTTTGCATTATGGTGAAATTGTTTTTATGCTATTTATTACTTTTCGACGTCTGAACGGTAAGTAAATCACTCACCGACTTGTTAAACTAAGGAACCAGTAAACACAACCTACCGTCCTGACAACCGATGCTGTAAATAAACAAAAAAGATCAATCGCACAAAAAATTATGGAAATAATGGTAAAAATTTATCCGAACAAACTCAAGTAGATTACCAGCACCAGCTTTGCATAGAATTTTAATGTAGCATATGAATCGCTGCTCAGTAAACGAGAGGCACATAACGGAGCAACGTAACATAACGTAACGTAACGGTCAGATCTTTTGCGTCGCGACCCCTGGTCGCTCAAACCCAACCTGACGTGAAGAACTGAAGTTCAAAAAAAAATTATTGACCACAAATATAGAAATTCAACTTCTCAGTTGGCTAGAAGGAGCAATAATTGTCAACTTCACAACCCGTAGTGGGGAAAACACTTTATATTTGCTGCTAGATCATCGTAAAACCGAGACATTAATTTTTTGGAATCCGCTATTAATTATTATCACGTCCGAAATTTTCTTTCATTTAATAATGTTTCCCTGTTTCGTATGGTATTATATAATAATTAATCAGTAGATGCTATTTTTTCCCACTAGTACGCTAGTGTCTAATTGGAAGGTCACGTAGGTCCTCTATAAACATTCATGTATTATTTCTCTAGTGAATATTCACAAAAAGTCGTTATAAAAAATATGAATTCACTTCAGATGATAAAGTTGAAAAAATAAAGTCCAGTTCGGAAAAGCTTTTTTCTTCGAGTGATTTCTCTCCATTTTTTTATTGCCAATATCAATTCATTTGTGAGAGTGCCAGTGCGCCTCTGCCAGTAGGCAATCTCCAAAGAGTACAGTGTAATAAAATGACCTCTGAAAGCTCTCCATTTTATCAGCGGCAACATATTTTTAAAGTGGGTCGGAATTTTTCATTAAAACTTTGATCTTTCAGCACACAAATCTTGCATGTTTGCTATTTTCTGCTCATCAACTGTATGAAATAATTTCCTTTTTGTGAAACTTTACAGAAATTACGCAACCAGCGTCCAACATTAATATTAGCAGGAACTATTTCCAATTAGATAGAAATTCTTTGAAGCGTTATAGCTGCACATTATATGAGCTTATTTTACATTGATTCAAATCAAATGAAGGTAAACGACCATACATTAAATGGGGGGAAGATTATAGGTGTATCTTTCATTCAGTATCAATGTATATATATACATAATAATGATACAATAAAGCCATGGAAATATTAGCCCTGACAGGGTCGTATTTATTATGTTAGCGAATAATAAATTATTACCTGGAATCTCTATAACACTGAAACGCTAACTTTGTTGGTTAACATTTCGGATAATAAAAATGTGCAATAATCACTTCAGAATTTTGATTTTTGGTGGAATAGTATATATACATTTCCTCAAATTATTTCATTCAAATATTTAATACAAAAATTATTTCACTTTTGTGATTTGTGGTGGAATAAACTAGTAGACCAAAAAATCAATATTCTAGAAGTATTTTACCGCCAAATTTAAAATTTTGAACGGCCTTTAAATAAGGATGAGAAAGGTTCCGGCAGGCCTTCTCTCATCGTCTGTCGACAAAGCAGCATAAGTGGAACTGTGCAGTAATCAATTGATTAAATTTTTTTTACCTGTTTAAAAACAAAACATGCCGTTTTACCTTAAGAATCTGGATTACTGCACAGTTTCTTGGAGCACAGTTTTCGGAATTCCAATACAAGTTCCTGAGAAAAACAGTTCCTGGGAAAACAGTTTCTTGGAGCTCAGCTTCCTTGAATATATAAAACAGTTTTGGAGATACAATTCCTGGGAATAACAGTTCCTGGAAAGTCTGACTGTTTCTGGAGCACAATTTCCTGTTAAACTGAAAAGTGTCCTAAATACCGTTCCTGCAGTAAATCCGTAGTACCTACATCGACATTTACATCATCTTCCTCTTCAAACAACTGTATTATTGTGGTAGGTATTTTTTGTTGTTGTATTCGCTACCAACCCTTTTTTT
>CAJUYG010005404.1:0-13988 GCA_910591675.1 Galerucella calmariensis | reverse complement strand
ATATTATTTTCAACTCCCTTTGACTGAATGTTTCTCTGTTGATGAGAGTCCCCTTCTTCTTGAAGCGACTCTTGGCTTTCCTCTTGCAGCTCATAATCAAATTCAGTGTGATCCTCAGCAATTTCACTAGTATTGAAATTGGCGGATTCTGGAACGTTTCCTGAAGTTGCTTTATGTTTCAATGGTGGATCGAGAAACCACAGTGACTTGAAGTACGGCCATGTAATTTTCGCCCTTTTTGCATCGGCTTCAGAAGGGATATTTTTCAGCTTTCGCTTTTCCCTCATATAATTGCTCCTTAAATTTTGCCATTTTGCCCTGACTTCTGCTTCTGAAACAATAATCAGGAGTACAATTGTAGATTTTAACAGACAATTATTTCAATAAAGAGTTATCTATTTTATTTAAACAGCAACTAGTGGAATAAATGACGTCGATTTCTTTTTCAGATATCTCGCAACAGGAGAATCATTTACATCCCTCAGCTACACTTTTCGGATGGGAATCAGAACAATTCATTATATAGTGAAAGAACTGGCTGAAGTAGTTTGGACTCTTTTGCAACCATTATATATGCCTGTGCCTACAGCAGAAAAATGGATAGACATTAGTCAATCATTTCGCACAATTTGCCAAATGCCGAACTGTATCGGGAGCATCGACGGTAAACACTGCCGAATAAAATGTCCGTCAAACGCTGGTTCCCAGTTTTACAATTACAAACATTTTCATTCTGCAGTTTTAATGGCTGTCGCCGATGCAAACAGCAATTTCATTTTAATCGACGTAGGAGCCTATGGTAGAGACAGTGATAGCACAGTTTTCTCAGAATCTACAATGGGCAGAGCATTTAAGGCAAACGCACTGAATATACCTAGCTCCGAAAACATTTTTAATACAGACATTAATATACCTTTCTACTTTGTAGGCGATGAGGCTTTTCCTTTGAGTGAAAACCTTATGCGCCCTTATGCTCGTCGCCACTTGAATTTTGCCAATAGAATATTTAATTATCGTTTATCCAGAGCACAAAGAACGGTGGAGTGTGCTTTTGGCATTTTAACTAAGAAATTCGGTATGTTTCAAAAAGCTATAGAAACGGATGTTCAATTAACAGAAAACCTAATCAAAAGTGCTTGCATATTACACAATTTTATACGCCAAGCTCGAAATGAAAGTGACAAGATTCTGGAAACAGAGTTTTTGGAACAAAACTCAATTAATCTTCAGCTTCAGTCCTTGAGACCTACAAGTATACACAGGGCAAATACAAAAGCGATGCAGGTCCGAGAAAAATTAACAGAGTATTTTATTTCTCCAGGAGGTTCGGTACCATGGCAAAACGAGAAATGTCGAGATGTTATATAGACCTTTGAGATTTGTATACTTATACCTTTCATAAAAACATATATTAATAAATACCAATTTACTTACCAGTTGTGTTTAATTTTCTGGCTATGCCTCTCCATATAGCAGCAATAAAATCCCGATCTCTGTGCTTTGAGTGTTTAGGATCATATATTGTATGTGTACAAGCGACTGTCACGACTGGCATAAAAATATTCAACCGGCTGAGTCGCAATCAGTCTTAACAAGTGTTGACGTGATTGGACTTGACGCGACGCGCCTAGTGTGAACGTAAATTTCACATTGCATTTGTTTTTAACGGTAAGTTAATGATTCCAATCCTGAAGCGTCCGACTTGACTTGACTCGACTGGACTGGACTGGCTTGGTGCGAAAGGACCCTTACAAAACCAATACGTCTCTCGAAGGAGCGTGAAGAGGAATTAATTTAATAATTCCTGTGCTTTGTTGAACTGGATTTTATTCAGTTGAATTTGAATAATATACATATCTTTTTGGATACAAAAAATTATAAATTTTAAGTTTTTTGTTAGCACATGTTTACATAAATAGGTTAGATCCTAGATCATAGATCACGGTTATATACTGTCAGTTGTTACTTGTCGTCGTTGAGAAAATGTAAACGGAGAGACAACAAGGTAGTAGAATTACAGTTGGTCTGGCAGGGGTAAATGAGAATAAATACACACAACGTGAAATTTCTTGCAAATTATAATCAAAATAATCATTTGTTCACATTTACCCAAAAGAGCGACAAATACATGACATTCACGTATTCACTTTTCAAAAACCGCCACTTAGCCCGGGAAAACATACAATAACTTCCGATTCTTGTAGATAATGGTAGGATCCGGCAGTATTGCCTCAATATTCTCAAATTCAATAGTTTTCTCTATAAATTGGGCTGCAATGTTGTTAGCACGTTCGTATCCCTGCACCACTATTTCTCCATCACTGTCATCTATCTCTTGCACACGACATACATATTTGTAATGAACCTTGCTCCTTGGTTCTCCTTGGATCAGATGATAGAAACCATAATGGAACTTAGACAAATGTTGAACCTGAAGTTAGAAGATGATACGCCGGCCTAGGACCTTGATGCTGGGACTTCTAGAGCAGATGAAATCTTAGGGAAGTATAATAGACTTAAGGCTAAAGTAAAAAGAAGCTTGAATAAGGATGCTCCATCTGAATTATCTAACTCTAATCAGTCCTGTCACGGTCGCCAAAACACCTAACCGGTGAATTGATACGCCTCAAGGTCTGGAGTTAGTTTTAACCCTAGATTGCCAACGTTGAAAATATATACGTTGATGCCAACAATACGTAAATTTTTCATACATTTCAAATATGTGCAAAAATTGTCGCAAACCTTTTAATTAAGGGAAAAGTAATTAATTATATATTTTTTGCAGCATATTTTTATTCATGAATAACAAACATTTCCTAAATCGAAAAAACGAAATAACCAAAAAATACACATGAAAAGGTTAGTTGAACTTAGATTCAGCGCATTCATAACACATCTTCATTTGGTGCCCTGCACAAAGGGGCCTTGGACAATTTGACAATATGTTGTTGTCATTCTTCTTTTAACGGAAGGGCACTGGCTGCAATATGTTCGCTTCCCCTTTTTCTCTAGCCTTGTATTTTTCACTCGAGAACTTTCACCCAGCGTACCTGAGATAGTTGTTTTTAATTTTCTAGGTAATGTAGGAATCTGCAGCCTTGTTTCTAGCCACGGTTGTGTTAATTGTTCATGAAGCTTTATCATGTAATTTAGCCTGGATTCCGATTTTTTTCCAGCAAATGTCATATTATGGTTGTAAATGATGTATGAATTCATACCGACTATATTCAACATATTATAGAAAATACAAAGAGGCCAGCGTCCTGTCTTCCTATTACAGCACATATTGGAAGTCATTTGATCGAAAGTGTCCACTGCTCCCTTAGTACTATTTTAAACATGGATTATTTCTGGTTTGGACGTAACAGCGTTCAACACATTTGTGTTATGCATTGATGACAATAACAGGACGTTTTTGTTTGCCTTTGGTTTATAAGAAACCAAAGTTGTGCTCTCAGCAAAACCGGCCTTCGATGTTCCGTTGGGTCTCGAATTTATATTTAGCAGTTCTTGAGGTATATGTCTCTTATTCTTCCTAATCGTACCGACGACTATTAGTTAATATGGAGATGGAAGAAGTCTGTTGGTCAATGGAATATTGGTGAACCAGTAATCAGTTGTAATATTTCTGTTACTTCCCCAAACAGGTTTACTAAGTAGTTCAACAAAATAGTCTGTCAAGGGTACTCCATTCGTATTTGTGGATTTTCCTAGGTAAGGACTCGCATTTATGAGATATTTTGTTGCAACGTCACACACCATAAGTATTCTTATGCCATATTTGTTGGGTTTATTTGGCATATACATTCGAAACTGGTATCTACCTCGAAAACCCACTAATTGCTCGACAATGCATAAATATGCGCATGGTTTATAATGTTTGGTACAGTTCTTTAGAAGTTTATCCCAAATATCGGAAATTTGAGCAAAAGTAGATATGCTTCTTCGTTCTGCCCTTGTAGATGCATCATCAAATCGAAGCGCATTGATTAAAAAGTTGAATCTTGTTCTACTCAAGATGGCACGGTACTTGGAACCAGACAATGAATCATTGAAAAGAATTTCACCCGTAAGATGGTTGTCTTTAAGCGCCGAAGATAAAATTAGAACACCTAGTAAAGCATTTAGTTCGTTTATCCATGTTGGTGAGTTGGAGGCATTTTCAACTTTGTATTTTTCTTCCAATTCAAATATCTTTGCATTGGTGTGAATCAATAATTCGGAAAGTATGTCGTCAGTAAAGAATAAACTGAATGCACTGATAGGTTCGATGGCGTCTTTGGCTTCGCCTGTTGGACCGGGTATGATATAAATGATTTTTTTCTTTGGGGTCTTTTGATTTTCAGTATTTCTTGGGGCAAAGCTGTACCACTTGTAACTATCTTCACCTAAAAAAATATTTGGCGTTGCCTCTCCTGAGTCTGGCATGTCTTGAGCAGTAATAGGTGTTAGCGCTTGCAAATCCGTATTGCTCGAAATAGATTCTTTGTGAGCTTTAACTTTTTTGACTGTGAAAAATGGTTAGGGCTTTTCTTAGCATAATCCCACACTTGTTGTAAATCTTTCTCGTATTGGTCCTCATCGATCTGGTCTGGAACATAATCTTTGTCTCTAATACTGTCATCGCTGTCATATTCCTGGTCTGTTTCAAATTGATTGTCATTATCTTCGATGTTGCTACAGTCAATAAAGTCGCTAGCTTGGAGAATTTGTTCCAAGTCTTTATCTGATAGAATTTTTTAAAGCCTTAAATTTGTTTTGCGCTCATATTCAACTAAAATAAGAAGAAAAAAAATCTTATTATAGAAACATAATCTGACCAATAAGACTTACATTATTGCCAAAAATACGTAAAATATACGTATAACCACCGTACGAATTTGCCAACTATACGTGAAATTTACGCGTTGATAATCACTCTTTATTCGGTAACGTACAACCCACAACTGCTCAAAGATTATATACACGGATAGATCAGCCATTCTTTACAAATATTGTCTCAACAAATTTGAAGCCTAGCGCCATCTAAGAAATGGTCCGAACACTAATCATTTAATTTTAGAAAGGTTCAGATCCAGGCTAACGTATGGGCGGGGTATTTAAAAATAGACTCATGGTTCCGCGGGAAATTTGAAAATAAGGCTACCCGCGAAATTTAAATTATCTCGGCTAGTCGTTAGCTCAAATTATAAATGAAACAAAAATATTTTGCAAAATACTTCTTCCTTACTAGCATTCCAAAATCAAAAATAGCTTTTAACAACAAAATGTTGAAAGTTGAAATGCTATCAAAAAATGAGTATTTTACAAAAAACTTTTGTTCCAATTATACATTAATAAAGTCAATCACAAGAGCTCGTTTTTTGGTTTAGATCTGGCAGGCATCGCATATGTGTAACTTCAGTTGATGATATTTTCATATTGAAACAATTGTAAATTTTTTTTATAATTTTTATTATATTCTACATAATGAATACCTATAACAAAAAAAATTAATGTTTAACATTGTCACTTTTACATTTTGCCTTAAATTTATCAAACGCCGTATTCATAAGAGCGTCAAAGTCTTTATATTGATGGTCTTTTCCCCTTAAAATTTTATTTACTATATTTATGTAGTGATATATGCACATGTTAAAACTAATATTTACAAATATATTTACAACATTATTATGGTCTACACAAAAAATTGACGAAATGTCTGTCAAATCCTCCGAATGAATAATATGTTTTTTCTATACCAAAAGAATTAATCAAGTTGGGCAATCTTTCAAAAATGTTGTTAGACATTTTCCTAAAAATATCGCAAAATTTTTTGGAAGGAGCGCCTAAAACATTTTTTTTTATGTTCCCTTGCATAAATTAATGAATTTGCCTGAATTAATTCATTTGATAATATCATGTTTTTACATACAAGACATTTGAGGGTTTTAAATAATTTCTTTGCTACCGCACCCGCAACATAAGGAGTCACAATATCTATCCCTGTATATTGTGATCTTTTGTTGCAAGGTTTATATGTATATGGGGATTTTTAATATTGGAGTGATTTCTTCATTTGGTGTTTCTGTTAAGAAACTTTTAAATGTGTCCAATGCTCCTGTTGAGAAATCATCTTCACAATTAAATCCTGGCGAGTGCGAAGACATGAAATTGTTTACTATGGCATCTTGGTTCAAGTTTCTTGGACTCAAATATTTGAATCCTTCATTCTTCAATTTTTGCCAAATGTATGCAAAGCCTTTAATAGTAAATGGCAGTTTTTTCATTGAGGGTGTTACACATCTGCCACTCTTTTTTGAAGGGTCTATAAACTGAAATCAATTCAAAACTGGCAGAGCATTATGCCAAGTATCTAGATGTTTAGAGGTGGCAGTGATAACACCCCTCAATTCTTTGCCTAAAGGAGGATTTAACAAACTTCAGTTAAGACTGTCAAACAATATGTCCAAAAACAATATTAAATCTGCAGTTTCGGTTGCTTTAGGAATTGAAAAAAAAACGATTTTCTGGCTGCAACTCGACGCTGATCTTTACTCGACTTTTCATTGTCGTTGCGACTGTCCGACTAAATACCTGGGTACAATTTTTCAGTCTATTTTTTTTATTTTGTCCTTGAGAATATGTTTGTCAATTAATTTGAGAAAACTACTGAAAATTCCCATTTGCTTATCACTATTATATAATTTAAGAATGTGATCCCAAGAAGCTATTTTCGAAACTCCACCCTGGCAAAACTTCAAATCTTTTTGCAATAGTCTGTTCCTCAAACATTTAAATAAATGAGGATAATCAAATAAATGGACAATTTCTTCCCCATCTATTAAATAACCTTGAAATTTATTGTTAATGTTGTTTCTGATACAGTACGCATTTGTATTATTCAACAGTGTATTGATAGCACTAGCATTAGTGGATCCCAAATCACAAACTGGCGCAACTATTCTCAAGCCAATATTGCGTAGTGCTCTCACAACCTCCTTAATGATTCTCACTAAATCTGGAGTTTTTGTGGAGTGTTCGCAAAAATAGTACCCTATTGGTTGTTTCCAACTCCTACGTACACCTTTAACCATGGAAAGTAGAGCATGATCAGCAAAAGCAGCTCTCCTATCCCCTCTGCCAAAATCAACTAGCCCTTCTAGACAATCCTTCACTGGATTGTAAGTTAGACCAGTATCTAGTGACATTTCTTTAAAGACCAACGTGCAAAATTTATCTAAGCTATCCATTTTATCACAACTCCTTTTAGGTGATTAAAAATATGTTCATTTATTCCACAATTGAACGGCAGGCGATTTAATAACCTGGTTAAGGTTTTCCAACTGTGCAATGAAAATATTTTTGAAAGGAATCTGTAGCCTTTTCCACTATTCTTGTAACAGGAAAATATCTTGTCATCTAAGGTAAATCTCCTTCCTCTAGGTTTCAGTTTTTGATTCCTTTGGTGTTGCATAAAAAAATTTAGAGTGGCCATATTTACATTTTCAAGCCATTTTATATGTTCGTGATTTCTTGCTAAATATTTAGTTAATCGTTTTGGACGATACTTTTCCGCTTTCTTAGCAGCTGACTTCCACTGGCTAAGTTTACGCCTCAAAATCTTGATATTTGAAAAATGGAAAGAATGTCTTTTACCACCAACTTTCATAGATCGAGATGAACCTAAAAAATGTATAGTTTTTATTTTTAACCTTAACTTAACAATCATCTGTTATGTTATCAAAATTTAATGAGTGGTACTCTGTAATCATATCACTTACTAAAAATTAAAATCATTTTCACAATCACAGGGTACCAATTTTATGACAATTCTCACCGGTCAAAGTTGTAACTGTTTTATGTGTGGCAAGCTGCCCACAAGCTGACGGTTTTTCTTCGATTAGATCCACATTGACAGATGTGGATGGCTCATCCAAAAGCTTACTCGAGGAGCTACCTACAAATTATATAAAAACTGTATTACTTTATTGTCTTTATATACTCCTAATGAGGATTAGGTAGAAATGAAAGTTTTAATTTCTATAGTTGCTATTTCCAACTACTATTTATGCATCATTGTCTTAGCATGGACCCTATAATTTTTCAAAATACAACATTTGTGCTCTCAATGTCATTTTTTTGTGGTTATGATTGTGAATAAACATGAAAACTATGTGTAAATGCTTTTACTGAAGTGTACAGGTTCAATTTGATTTTGTTATTAAAACAGTGACAATGTGACTACAGCTGTGACAACTATGCATGAATATATGTATTGTCAATAGGTGTTTATACTTACAAGGTTCTTCCCTCGTTTCTTCTCCAAAGGCTTGAAACAGTCGCTTGCCTAGATAGACCACAATAGGTTTTTTCACTTCTTTTATTGGGCTAACACCAGTAAAGGTTGTAGCAGAAGAACTAAGTGCTGCAATGGATTCTAAAAAATGTTACTTCTTAGTTTCAATACAAGAAAACGATGGAAATTGAGCAAACAAGAATATGCTATTAATAATACAATAAAATTGATCTTTAAAAAAAATCAGTGTTAAAATGTTCTTGAATGTTACTGATTATTTCTTTTGATAATTGAAAACCCGGAATTGAACCCCGGAATTCGTTCCAAAAATTGATGTTTCAGTATGATGATCATTTTGCGTTTTAGATCTAAACTTAGAATCAGAACTCAGGATCAAATCATGTATGTGAGGGAAACATGTGCGCCTGTCTACATATTTGCCCTCAATTTCACATTTAGAACAAGAGAAGTAACCTGTATGACCCGCAGTATACTTTATAAAAGCTTTTGCAGAAACATCACAGATGAAATTTTTAATTATGATCTGATAATTTCTATCATTATAGATAAATCCATTTGTTATAAGAGATAATGATTCATCAATGAATGCTCCTAGAAAAGCATTAGCATTTTCTGGTTTTCATTGCCATGTGTTACCCCTTCAATGAATGTGTTTAAGTTTAGATCTAGCAATTGATCATCATCAGATTTACTCAATTCCTTATAATTACTATCATTATCAATATTTTCAGATCCTTCTCCAACTGACGGAAGATGAGAATCTTGGAGCTCCAAATTGTGATCTACTGATTCGTTGACAGACTCATTGGAGGAAGAATCATCTTCATTCAATAGTGTTCTGACTCTTTTATAATATTTGTTCAGATTTTTTCTAGAACTAGATGTATTCCTTTCATTCATATTATATAGGTAGGTACTTACTTTATATAAAACACTTTTGATAACCAAAACACCGGAATACTGTCACAATCTAAAGTTAACTTTCGTAACACTTATAAACTATTTTTAAAAACTTTATCTACTTTTGAAATACACTGTATAATAAAATAAGTAAATGCTAAGAAATAAATTATAATAATGAATGGTATGAATAAAACCGAAGTACATGCTAATACTAGAAGTATTAGCATTTTCTATAAAATGGGTACTTCAAAACTAGGAAGAAACTACATTTGAAAGTAGATACTTTTAATTTTTCCGGAAGTCACTATACTAAGTAGCACTCTCGTGAAAATGACTCAAGTATTTACTACAATTTGAAGTAGCGACTTCTTACAGCAGATACTCCGATTTCAAGAAGAAATTGTAGTATTTGCTAAACGTTAGCAAAGTTGGTATAATAGCAGCTTCTTGAGAATTCTACGGTTAGTTTTGTTTGAAAATGGATGGAATACGCAAAAGAAAAATATATAGTGCATAAATATTGGTTAACTTTTCAAGGGCTGTATCTTTTACATACTTGATAGCAGGTGTCATTTTTTTATCCAGCAGTATCTTGAAATCTTCTAGCATTATAACAAATGCTAATTGTATATCTTCATTTTGGGACTCTCTTATTGCTAAGGCATTTCTTCACCAGAGGACATTTTACACAATTACGAGCACACTTTATTACTTTCAATAATTTAATTGACAACCAAGAAAAATAGCAAATAATATCTCGGGTAGTTTCGAGGGTAGTCTCGACAATTTTGTATAACAACAACGATGGAACAGAAAATCTAATGAACTTGTCATGACCTGCTCCTCGATCAGAAGGAGTGGGAGATGCTGCACATGTCGAAGCATATACTACGGGCTAAAAGTATATACTACAAGCAGTGTAGTAAATACATTGCTAATTGCAATGAACAAAGGTGTCCTCTCCTATTTATGATATTTAGAATGCTGAGCTTGCATTTCTCTAGGTAGTGCTTCTATTGTGTACAGGAACCTAACTCCTCCATCCCTATAAAGAAGTATAGCCTACAGAGGTGTACTTCTTAAATAACGAATTTCTCTTGAATTTCTTGAATCAAGGGATGTCTTCTTGGGCGACGTCTTTTTATGAGTTTCCATAGCCAATATAGACAAAAACAAAGGATAGTGATATATCGCTACCATAATAACATAGAGTCGTAGGTAGAAATTCTCAGTTGTGAGAAAACAACGATGCAAATTTTCAAACCCAATTTCCTAATATTATTTTATGATGTAATCAATTAACCGCTGATATTAGAATTGCTATGCTATATTGATATATTTTAAATCAAGGTTTGCTCATGTAATTTCAAAATATTTTCGTATTTTCGGAAAAAAGGCACATACGACCTTTTTTTAAAAAAGAAAAGAAAATAACACATACGACGTTAATTTTGTCACAAAAAACTGCTTTAACTCCCTAAAAATACCTAGAAAATGTAGTAAACAACAAAATAATAAACAAAATGAATATAAGATAAGTTCATCTCCCCCAAGGAGCTGTGAGACCTGGTCGTTGGTGGGGGAGACGAGTAGCTGTTCCTTCTCAGAAGGAATACGTGAAACCAAGGACAGCTCAACGGATTCCTGTGAAATGCAGAAATCCGATATCAGGATCTTCAGCGTGGAGAGTGGACTGTTGTCCCGACGAGTTTGCTGATAGCCGGCCGATGGCCGGAGTCAGCGGGGTCGTCGGAACAATAGACTGCTTGTGGAAACCTGCCTGATATAAACCGTATCTAGTGGAAGGTGGTTGATGAGGTATATTCACCAGATGTGGGGGCTTGCCTTAAACAGCTGGCCAAGTGGAAGGTGACCACAATAAAAACCCTCCAAGTCAAGGTGGAACAGCATATGCCGAGGACTGCGTGGTCAAGGGGAAGCTTGATCGTTAATATGCGGACTCTGGATACCTGGGGACATCCAGTTTAAATACCCTTACTCCTGCATGCGGGGCTCTGCAGGAGTGGACCTTGTACTTCCCTAGCTACTCGTGGGATCAACCATGGATAAAGGAAAAAAAAAGAAACCAAGCGGGCATGCACCGCAACCGGGCACAAGTCGGAGCAATGTATCCACAGTGCCCAAAAATACAGCAGCATCTTCCTCACACGCGAGCAGACCTCGTGATGAGGAAGTCAGAGAAAAACAAGAGAGGAGAAAGGCAGGGGCACCTACACCCTCAACCTCCTCAACTGGTGGAAATCTCCGGGAGAAATCCTGGACGAAAAAGAAGACCCCCCCCTCCTTCCTGAACTGGGTAAACCCGGAGGAAGGGATGATCCACTAAGGCGTGGACTTAGTGGAGCAGGGGTAAGATGGTATCTTCGCTTCCTTGAACAGGGACTTGCACCGGAGGAAGCAAGAAAGAAGGCTACGGAGCGCAGAAAGCAGGGAGAGGAGAAAAACATCCCTCCTAAAGGAGAAAAACGGAAGCGGGAGATGGCGACAGCCCTAACACCGCAAGCACAGGCGAAGAAGAAAAGGGAGGATAGAATAGCCATCCCTTCTTCAACTGGCAGCTATGCAGCTGCAGCAAAATTAATAAGAATGGCAGTTCTCCCCAAGGCGTACCCTGAGACTACCCTCAGTGCGGACGACCAAACCTTGCTGGAGAACGCAATAATAGAAGAAATGTATGCTGGATGGGACCACAAACTCCAGTTTAGTGGCATACATTTCAGACCAGGAGTCGTTCTAATCGACTGTGAAACACCACAGACTGCAGAATGGCTCCGGCTGATAGTACCAAAGCTGGAGAGCTGGAAGGGAGCAGAACTGACGGTGTGCCAGGGAGACGACATCCCAAAAATGCACACCGCCACGATCTTTCTCCCAAGAAGCAAAGGCATAGAGGAAGGTAAGCTTCTTCGCTTGATTAAAGCGCAGAATGAGGGTTTGGAAACAAACCAGTGGAAGGTCCTTAACCTAAAAGAAGAGGGCAAAGGCCTAGTCTTGAGGGCAGGAATAGATAATCTATCCTGCCAAAAAATCAAGAACAACGGGTTCACCATCCATTACCGGTTTGGGAAAATACCCGTACATGGCCTCAGAAAAGAAGACGGAAGTAACAAGGAAAAGGTTTCCATTTCCTCCGAGGCCAGTGGCGACTCGAGTAGTGTAGAAAGCCTACACATCACCAAACTCCTTGGGGAAGAGTCGCCACTGACCGAGGAGGAAATGGAGATTGCGTCGGAGGAAGGGGACAGTACTCTTTCAGAAGGGGACATCACCCTGACGAAAGAGGGAAACACCCAAGAAGACAACCAACAGGATGGTGGGAATTAACTTAGCTCAAGTTAATGCTCACCATGCCAAAGGAGCATCAGCGGTGATCACAAGACTGTTCACCAAGGACCAATGGGGGTTGTGTTTAATCCAAGAACCTTGGGTTAATAAGAACCAGGTAAGAGGATTAGCATGTAAAGATGCTAAAATAGTATATCACACTGGTAGTGATACACCAAGAACATGTATTATGATAAGAAACAATATTAACTATTTTTGTCTTTCAGAATACATGACTCGAGACCTCGTTCCAGTTCGAGCATACCTCGAACACAAGAAGGAGGGCAAAGAAATAGTGATAGCATCATGCTACTTTGAGGGAGATGGGCCTGCACCACCCCCAGAGGTACAAAAGCTGGTGAAGTACTGTGAAGAGAAGAGACTACCTCTACTTCTAGCATGTGATGCCAATGCACACAATACCGTTTGGGGCAGTAGCAACACCAACAAAAGAGGTGAGCAACTTTTAGAATATATCCTTAATAAAAACCTTAATATCCACAATATAGGAAATACCCCTACATTTGTAACAAGGGTAAGGCAAGAAGTTTTAGATGTCACACTGGCAACACAGGATCTAAAACATATAGTAAAAGATTGGAGAGTATCGGGTGAACCATCACTCTCCGATCATAGTATAATAACATTCAAGTTAGAACTAGGCATACCTGAGATAAGCCTCAGGAGAATACCAAGAAAAACAGACTGGGACAACTATAACACCTGTCTGAAAAGAAATCTAGCACATATCTAGAGAAAAGGAAGGGCTAAGCACCATCTCGACCTGGAAAATGAGCTAGAGGATCTGAACAGGGCAATAATCGAGGCGTTTGAATCGAGCTGCCCTCTTCAAAAACAACGAAGCAACAAAGATGCACCCTGGTGGAACAAACATCTGTCAGAACTAAGATCTCAAACCCGGGACCTTTTTAATAAAGCAAAAATCACCGGAGACTGGCAGAGATACACCGAGGTGAGAAACACCTACTACAAGGAAATTAGAAAAGCTAAAAGAAATAGCTTCAGAAAATTCTGTGAAGATATAAACACAACACCTGCTGCGGCAAGACTTTACAAAGTTATGGCGAAAAGTAGGGTCAACACAGATATGGCTTTGAGGAAGCCAGATGGTGAATATACCGAAAATGAGGAGGAAAGAGTTCGACTCTTACTAGAAACTCATTTTCCAGGGAGTACCCCAAATAGGGGAGATAATCCTCTCGAAGGTCACAATAGGCCTTCAAGAGAAAGTATTACAATGGCCAAACACATTTGTAGTAACGATAGGTTGAAATGGGCCATGAACACCTTTTCACCTTTCAAGGCACCAGGAGCAGATGGAATTTTTCCAGCATTGCTCCAGAATGGACAAGACGAAATTCTACCGCATCTGGTTAGAATTAGTCGAAGCAGCTTAGAACTGGGTTATATACCTAAAGCA
>CAJUYG010005403.1:0-13988 GCA_910591675.1 Galerucella calmariensis | reverse complement strand
CTTAATTAGGGTTTATTACTCCTCGTACTTTTTGTACATACTATAGCGGACGATTATCCTGAAATTGCAGACAATGTGTTCTCATGTTCATCATTATAGCATCTGCATGTTCCACTGAATTTTCAAGCGTGTAGTGTGTAAGTGTATTGATGCTATCCATATTGAAACATTTCTGTTAATAAATCACCAACTAAATAGTAATAATAGCATGGAACACAGTAAATTGCTTTTTCTCTTGAAAATTCCTCCCTTGCGTTACATGGGGATTTGTTAGAGCTCAATAATTGCTATTATGTCTATTGAAGATTCTTCTTCTCGTAAAATTTGTCGGTCCAAATAAAAGTATCTGAGGAATTTGGATCTTTTTCTAGGTATTATTGATTTTTGATTAATCCAAAGAAGCTTAACAATATGAATAGGCGCAAATTACACGAGTGAGTATAAAATTTTTGTACGAATCACCAATTTTAATTATAATAAATTCTAGCAGGTGTGTCGTGAAAAAATCTGCACTATATATTCTCTCGGTTAGATTAAAGGGAGACTAATTTAGTTTAAACATATATCATGTTATACCATATAGCCAATTCGCCACACGTCACATAAATATTTATCATTAATTGAAAAAAAAGAACAAGTAAAACACGAGATCACTGACTAACAACGAAAACTTCTGTGGTCGACCGACCGGGTCAAGAAAGGTCACAACTCATTCACGCGCTGTTTGGACCATACAAAACTTATGACACTGTGTTCCACACATTACTTTTCATATAAATCAAGCCCTACAGCTCTCTAAGTTTTGTTGTACCACTCGAACAATGGGAAATTTTATTATATAACATTTTTTTTAAACGATCTGGGTTCTGTAAGCGCCCACGTCACGTCTTTATGGGCGAATGGTAGAAATTAAATTCGTGAAATATCGGTGTGGGTAAAAAGTTTTTTCCGATAGGTTCTAAGATGTGGGCTGTAACGTTGGATATCTAATCGGTCTACAAATATCATCTGAAGCCGCTTCCTACTGATTTCAGAAGATAAGTCAAGTAGACAATAAGTAAAGGGTGTATTCAAACGCGGGGGCTAATCATTATCGCTATTATTTTACTTGGTAATGAAAAAGTGAGGTTAAAACAACAAGACGAATCTAACGAAAGAAATATTGAAGCTTAGGTCTTCAATGCTCTGGTAACAAAAATGTATGACCTTGAGAGAACGACATTGAAAGATAGCTTGAAAAATACACCGAGAAAATGATGTAATTCGTCGACAAAGTGGAGTATGACAAGTACCTTATTTTAAAAATGGTGCCTTCCAAGCATGCGTTTACCTATTAGGGAATTTTACTTCTGTATGTTCCTTGTGGTATATTATTCATTCTTTTTTTAATTTCTTGGGAAATTAAACCACAATATTTTTAAATTCTTTATTTCAACGTTTCGGTAGCGTTCCAGCTTGTCAAGAAAAAATAAGTAGAAATTAATTTTTATCCCTAACTGACACAACAGAAAAAATTTGACAACTAGACAATCAAAAATTATTTTGAAGTTTAAGACTGCAAAATATTGTTATAAAATTTTTATTAAGGTCCATTCATAGTAGATCATATCTGTGCAAAATGAATGTGAAATGAAATATTTCATTTTATGACATTCCAACGATATGATAGTCTACTAGAAATGGATCCAGTGAAGTGCACGTTCCAGGAACGGTTTTTATTGGGATAGCGCGTTTTTTTCAAGATTGCGAAAAATTTATTGTTCACTTTTTAAGGTCCATTCACAGTATATCATATCCTTGATAAAATTTAACAAGGACGAAAATTTATCCATTCTAAGTGAGAGACTAGACAGTTTTTTTCCGTATACACTTTTAGTCCGCTGTGCAAAAGATGAGTTTCATTTGGGCATCACGAAGAAATTGGATTGACGTCTCGGTTTTTCAAAAATGCTACGGAAATTTGGATATGTTTTGGATTGAAAAATATAAATAAAATAAAATTGAATAAAATAAAATATTGTTGTTCGATTTCCCAAAATACAAATACAACATACAATGATGTCCTTTTTTTTATTCCCATTTCCTCCTTAAAGTTATAAATATTAGTTGTTTCAAGATATCAGATTTTTTTCTTAAATTTTCTTGTCTTTTAGAATCTTTTTTTGATTTCGGATATTTGCAAAAGTTTCAGAGATGTTCGCGAAAAGCGAAATCCAAATTTTTTTAGATACTATTTCGAATGGAATGACATCTTTATTTTTGGTTTATTCATTCCAACAACCAACCTTCATTTTGTAGACAAATTAGATGGAAATTCTTTTAAAATATTCCGTCTATAGAATAAAATCTCTAACTTTTTGTTGGAGAAACTTCTTCCTCTCCCGGTCGCGTGGAGAAGAACTTTTAATAAAATTAGAACCAGACGATATAAACATACAGACTTACCAAAAGCAGTTAGGAGAAGCAGACGTACTAACCTAGAACAAAAAAACATTAAATATTATTAATTGTGAATCATCCTTTTTTTTATTATACGTATAAAATGGAAAGGGTGTTTTTATTACGCCCTTAATTATATACCAAGTCTCTTAAATTTCAGTTACCGAATGAGTGAGGGTTTCAACTGAGATAAGAGTTAGAAAAAAGGCAATAAAATACTTAATGAAGGGCGTAATATAAGTCACTTGGTTAACCATAACTCTAAAGTCGGGTCCTTTTAGAAAAAAAAAATATAAATGATTTCAAAGAAATGCAGGATAGGTTGTTATTCAATTTTCAGGTTGTTAACGCGGTGTTTAAATTATAATCCCGAAATTTGATATTGCTAGGTAAAATGTAGTCTACCAATATAAAAAATAAATATATATTTTTTCCTGACAGTTGTTTATTAACAGCACAAACAATTATGACGCTAGAAATTAATTTTCCATTTTTATAATCACCTTCCAAGTTAAGTAAGAACTATAGAAGCTTTATGTGCTTGAGTGATAAATGTTTACTTCGACAAAATAAAACGGTGTAACTAGGCGTCTGGACAGGTGGACAGGTAAAAAAAGTTCCTCAAAAAATCTAACAAGCCAGAATAGGAGCACAACCAGGAACTTGCTTGGGCTCCTTACAAAGAATTGTAAAATAAAAAAAAACACATGAACAACAGGTCTTGCCAAGAAGATAAAGAAGCTTCAGCACACATACTACCACAACCCTTCCAATTTAATTTGGAGACTCGTATGGAGAAAAATTTTTTTGCCTCAAAAATTGAAAAAAAAAAATAATCATCATTGTTTTGCTCGTTGTTTTGGGATGTTATACCAGATTTCGTTAAAATAGGACGAACTTGAGGATTTGGTAAAAACAGGCAACGTTATCTGGGTACACAAATAGCGAAGCTTATATTATGTGAAAGTGTCTTTTGAATCGTTCAAGAATGCCCCAATTAGCACAGGAGAATATGCATCAAGATATATCATTAAAATATAAATTCCTTCAGAAGTATTGTGGATAAGTATGTGGATACGACAAGATGGCTGCCTAGCTCATTTGACAAATGAAGTGATGCAATTTTGAAGCCAAAAATATGAGTAAAAGAGGATAAGAAGAGGAAACCAAGATCTACCGACCCTACTGTGTTAGATTTTAATCTATGGGGTCGATTTCAAGACTTAGTGTTTCAAACAAAGCCTGCAATTAGGAGTATTTCTAGGGCTAAAATAGAAGCTGATGTGTTTTCTACCACGTAGAGATATATTTGCATCTAAAAAGATAGGAAGCATTCCGAACAGTATCTTTACCTTACTTTATTGGGTCAATGTAGTTTATTTTTGCTGTCATTATTACGCAAGATTAATTGTTGGTTTTTTGTTACGATGAGTTTGTCAAAATACTAGTTTTCCTCGTTATGAATAATAATAATGGATTTTAAGATGCGGTTTATACCATTTTTTTAATACCATCTTTTCTTAAATACACGATTGGGAAAAAATATAGGTTCGCTTTGAAGGTTCTCAAAAAAGTTGAGAACATGTCACCTAGCGATCGTTAATACTGAACTGGAATAATATTTTATTATGCATTGCATTCTCTCTGGAATGATGTTCAGTTTCTCGAAATCCATAAGGAGAAACATTAGAGAGTTATTGTAAAACAGAAATAAACGACTCTTTTATTAAAGGAGCCTGTAATGAAGGCTAAAAGTGAAGGTATGTAAAGTATAATTATTGTAACTGATTTAACACTAAGATATTTTCTTCTCTTTCGGTTCGGAACGTAAGTTACGTTTCACTTCCCTTGATGTAATTATAACATCGTCTCATATTCAAATCGCAACCTTTTAGGTTCTTCGCACATTTTTTCTCTATTAAATAACTACAGACTGGAAACGCAATCACAACCCAAATCAATTAAGATCAAATTCAAGTGTCGCTGTCAATTTCGGAAAGTATTTCTTCTTTTCTCAATTTAATTGTCAGAAACGTCAAAATTAACGATCATTTAATCAAAGTTTAGTTATCCTGTATTTTATTTAAATACAAGCTGCCTTTATTTTATTAAAGATCCTTTAATAAAAGAAGTAAAATGCGCATGCGTAAATGTCATAATAAAGGAAACCTTTATTAAAAGACGAAGAAAAAGTGGTTACAATAATTATTCTCTATTAGTTATAACAGAGTTTAATGGGTCCACTATCCCACTCACCCCTACCAGTTATTATACAAGATAGAGTAAAAAGTATTGGAGCAAACTTACGTTGAATGATCTAATGATTGCAAATATTTAAATTTTCTGTTACTATAACGGAGGAATGAGGAAGACAAGAAGAAACCTGTCACTGAATAGGAGAATTCATTACTTTATTTAGTACCTATAAAAATATCAGTAGTTCAATTAAAATTGTGATAATTTCGAGCCATTGGTGTGGTTTAGTTCGATGTTTATTAGGCTGCTTTTAATTGACACAGTTAATGTTTGTTACCGGCGTAAAATAGCAATCAATAGGTGAATACCATTTTGGAATAATTAATAGTATGTAAAACAATGAAAATTTGAATTGCAATTTACTCAACGTCCACGTACTGGCTACGAAATCACAGTCCAGGAAGGATATTCGTAATTACGTGATCAATAAACCTTCATTATTAACAACTATCGTTTTGTATTTTTAATTAAGGTACAATGACATTACTATCCTTAGTATTATCGACTTTTTTTGTTTCGTTATAATTATCAACATACTGCGATACTAAATGCGGGGAAGAGGCAGATATTTATCTTAAACAGACCAAGGGCAACAAAGATACCAGAGGGTTAGGCTACGTTTGTGAAGCGTGGCTATATTACGCCTTTCACTGTCAAGAGAGAGTGCCAAACATGATTCGAGCCTTTGGCTGGGCTGGCACTGGCTCTGATGTTATCATTTTCCAAAAGGACAGCACATCGGATCTTCCAACAGTCCAGTTATAGGCATATGATGATTTCGACGAGAAAAAGACCTGTTAGACACGATGAAATAAAGCAATTTAATTGTTCTGTAACTGTATCTGTAGAGTAGGTGCGTGTAGGCTCACAGCACTTAGGCCACATGTGACCCGTTGTACATCCTCCCGAGGAGTTGTCCTCCTAGGTCATCGTCCATCCTGTCCTTCCCAGGAAGGTAGACAGGTCACTGGAGACATCTCCTTTATATTGGCAGGTGTAGGCCAAGACTCACCGAACACACACTCTCTGATAGACTCTCGCATAAGACATGCCTGACAGTTTCATCTTCCTGTTCACACATCCTGCATAAAGGTGTGTCCACTAGCCCCATAGTATGGAGGTGCTACCTTAGTTGACAGTGGCCAGTCAGAAATCCTACTGTTAAACGTGGTTTTTCCTGGTCAAGACTGCATCCTTTGATTCCAACCTATCTCTTAAGGGATCGAGTAAGGGATTGAGCATGGGTGTAAGTGTGTAAGTGTAGTTCCGCAATTGTCGAAGTCGTTAGGCAGTAGGTGTCACTGGACCCTAAAATTTTTAGTCCAGCCGCTTCTCTTGCTAAAGAATCGGCAATACGATCATCTTTACTCCTGTCGTGCCCTTTATCCCACCTCAGGATAATATTGTTATCTGCCGAGGCGTTAGCTAAATCTTGGTGGCACTCTAGTACTAGCCCCGGTATTGTTTCCCATTCCCATATATAATTAAGAAAGATCTAACAATCTTAAACAGAGGCACGGAACCGACATTCTTCAACGCCCGTAGCCAAACATTAATAGATATTACGCTGGCGACAGCCAAAATATCAAACAAAATTCAGGACTGGCAAGTGTCGTATCATATTGCTGTAAGACCATCGCTGGCTGACCTATACGGTAAACCAGGATCTCAGGACCACTGTAAAATCCCGCGACCCGAAGAGGACGGATGTAGCTCTCTACAATCGACCCTTAAAAGGTGCTCTGCAGAAAACAGAGGTCCTGACTCCTAGCAATAAGTAATGGGGAACTGCAAAGGTACACAGTACTTATCCAAAACAAAATAGACATTGCCTATAAGGAATTCTGTCCGATGAGGACGGTTCAGACAGGTGGCACCTGGTGGTGCCCTGAACTTGAACACCTCAGAAAGACAGCGAGAACGACCTTTAACAAGGCTAAACGTAAAAAGCTCTAAGGGGACTGGGGAATATATAAAGCCAACCTCAAAGAGTTAAAATGAGTCTGCAGACGAAAGCGAAGAGAAGCCTGGAGAGCTTATATTGAGGCAGTCGAAGGCTACAGGAAGCACTCTCAAACGACCAAAATAAGAGTATCGGCATCCTGACAAGGGAAAATGGCGACAAAGCCGCCAACCTCCAAGAGAGCGCAGAGATTCTTATGGAAACTCACTTCCCAGGTTCCGTCTTTCCTGAAACGTCGAACTGGACGGAAGTACCAACAACACCCTCACAATACGACTGGCAATCTGCTAGTGCAGTAATTGACGAGGACAAGATAAGGTGGGCCATACCGGGCTTTTCCCCCTTCAAGTCATTTTAATTGTTTTAATTCTTCTTATATTTGAACCTTTGTTCAACTTAAACTTATGAGACAGTATCTTTATCAAACAGGTGACCGTATAATGAAAAAATTTTAGCCGTAATAAAGGATGTTGCTAAAAACGGAATAAAGAACAAAATATGTAGCAAAAGATCGAGATTAGGCTGTAGGCATGTGAGCCTAATTCAACAACCTATATATAAACAATATTTATACATTTTCCAGGCAAAAACGGAAATCATTTAATGGACTACAAATCATATAAAACCGTGCTATCTAATACATTAGGCCATAAAACATCAAATATATATCCGGTATATTTTGGATTTTATTGTCTTTTGGATAAATTATTGCGTGACTTTCGGCACCAAAGCAGCAATGAGGGTTGAATCGAATAGGGGAACTTTTATAGCAAATGATTCGAATCGTCAAAAAATGCCCTTTTATACTCACTAAAATTTTAGGTGTGTGGCTCTGTAATTGGATTTTTATTGAAAATGCATGTCTTTCTGAGCCACGATTAATCAACTTTTATCCATATAATTCGAGTCGGATTTATCATTGGTGTCATTAAAATACCCAAAACAAAATTAATGGACCCAGAAAAATATATTTATTAGTTATGAATTTTTTTAAATAGTTTTTTTCATAGCAATTTAACTTAACATCCAATTTTATTTGAAAAACTTTTGCATATAACGAGCTTTAGTTTTGGCAATTAAAACTTTGGCTTTTTATGGTACTTTTTTCCCATTTCGAGCGGAAGCAATTGCAGCAGACAACTTGCTTTTTATAATGCTTATAAAATAAAAATCCTCTTATAAAGTTTGCTGTCTATAATTTATAGTTTTTACCAACAAAGTTCTGCAAATTATGATCCCAATGAATGTGGTTTTTTCCCTATTTTGGTATGGCGCACTCTTATGTGGCTTTGAAATTAAATTTAAACTTGAACTTTGGAATTTTATATAGGAAATAGGAAAGTTAGCCGGAGTTTTATGGTAATACTTTCCGTTTCGATGGACCGGAGGAAGATTAAATTTTAGATTTTACGGTGTTTTATATTTCCCGATGAAATAATTCCAAACTTTAAGCCAAATCGTATTGACAATGAAACCAAAAATGTATTGAAATGTTTCCTCTATTTGAGGTCTTAAAATTTTAGAGCTTTTACCAATCACAAACTCGCAATTTTAACTTAAAATTGTTTCTAGTTGAAAAAACTGTGACAGCATCTGCAGTTTTTTCGAGTTGGCAAAACACCAACACCAAGAAAAGTACGCTAAGCAATTTTTCTGTTTTTATTGCCAATAAATGTTATAATATTCTTTTTAAACAGCGGGAGTAGGCTTATGTAGTGAAAAAAGTTGCTTTGGAAGTGATCATTAGACTAATATTAATCTGATGATTGAGAAAAGTATAATACTGCTAAGACCCATACGTCAATATGGTTTACGGAATTCTGCAAAGCAAGGTTTTGGAAACTACAAGTTTATAGATTAGATTAGATTAGAATTGGAATAGCTCTTTGTCCTATCCCACTGCGACCTTTACAGATCTATTGTGGTCCTTCCTATATTCAGAGCTCGATATATAGCTTTATTCTTTTCATAAGATTTATTAACCTACGTAGCTCTCTGCCCTCGGTTTTTCTTCTCCGAGTATATGAAACCGCACCCTTTCTAGGCCTTCACACTCACAGAGAATATTGCGATTTCGTCTTCTTCCTGGCAGAACCTACATAGGCTGTCATCTGCTAGGCCAATTGTGTGCGTGTGTTTCCTCAGCCTATAACGTCCGGTCAGCATTTCCACCATCATCCTCGTCGTTTCTCGACTTTGACAGTTTGACCAAATGGCTTCCAAGAAATAATTTAGCGTGCCTTTGTCCTGGGGTTTCCTACTACCAGCGCAAAGCCTGGTGTTTATCCATTTGTGAATGCTATCCTTAGTTATGCATTTAGTAATTAAACAGGAAGTTTCTGGCCCTATCATAGCCTCCGCTGCTCCCTGCTTGACAAATTCATAGGCTTTTTCGTTACCTTCCATACCTTGGTGACCTGGTACCCAGGCTAGGGTCACTCTATTATGACTACCTAGTCTGTTGAGGGCCTTGCGACATTCCCACACCAGATTTGATGTTATCCTATATGAGCGTATCGCCTTAAGTAGCAGTAGCATGTTTCTCTAGGCTTAGAGAGATCTTCTCTTGTACCCCATATATTCCGGCTCCTACTCCAGACGAGACTCCAGAGTCTGTTTTAGAATAATCAGTGTACCAGTTGAGATGCGCTGTTATAGGAGGCCCCACTTCCCAGCCCTTTCTCTCTGAAACCTAAATTGCATATTCGTCTTTGAAACTATATTGTGGAGCAATCTCATCCATTGGCATTCCCAGTATTGGATCTGCCTTTTCTTAATATAGCTTTTTGAAGGCATATTACTGTGTCCTTGACTTATCAGAGAAGGACCCTGTAATAATCTGTGACTAACAGATCTTGCATTTCCCTAAATGAAGATATGCAATTTTCTCTTTACAGGTATAGAGCAACTAAAAGCTAATCCTGAAAGATTGGGCGTGGAATATGAAGTAAGAAACGGTAGAAATTTCAAAAAACTAGTTGTAAAGACAACGTGGAAGAGCATGCAAAAAAATGCAAGAGATGTGGAAAATAATTTTTGATCCATGTGAAAATATTATCTCCAAGTCTAGTAGGGAAGCTCGTAATACGAAACGAAGGAATTTGCAGATATGCGCAATAAAAGGAAATCAGGCTCTGCTTCATTGAAATGCAATGAAATCATTGGTAAACATGCTCCTAACTGTTTAAATCCGGAATTATAAAACATTTTGTAACTATATTTACAGTATAGTCAAATGAAAGGACTAGTCTGATTACCCCGACTTGTAGTCGTGTTCTTTAGACATTTTTGATGTATGTAACTAATAGTTCTATCACGTTAGTAGGGACATTATATCCGTTATAACAATTAAGTCTGCAACAGCTTTCGAATCATAATTTCGTATCTTCAGTGCTGGAAACAGTTTATCTAAAATTATCCCATTTATAAATAAATAACCAACTTATAATTAACATTTTCTAATATATTTAAGCAGAAGTATTATTATGTATAGTTATTTCATCAATCATCGGCGTTTTGCTTTGCTTTGCTTGAAAATCATTACATTATAGTACCTACATGGCGACAGAAAAATAAAAATTAGAAATCGTGTTATTAACTTTTTAGGTACAAGTATCCATAATAATTATTTTAAAAGGAAGTTGTTCGTATATGTGTTGATGTATGTACTTGATTATACAGAAAGAGCATAAATATGAGCCTACAGCAACGATGTTTTGGGAAGAAACGAACATAAGTCAAATGAACGCAAGTATTTCAACGCTATGTTTATTGCTTAAGGCGTTTGGACCTTTTTAGTTATGAAATGCAAAAATGCAAACTATTTCAATGTAGGTGCTGAAAAAAAAATTACAAAATAAAAGAAAGAGCGTTGAAACGGAATAGAGAAGACTTGCCTTTCTCTTATGGTCACGCTATCTTTATAGACAGATACATGCAATGAAAAACGGAAAATAGTTCGAGTATCCGAGTACTGCAAGCCTATAACCACGGAATACTATAACAATTAGAAGGGTCTCCCTCCGTCGGCTTTTTTAATCTACAAATTGCGAAAAGTCTATTCAAGTCATACCATTCACACAAGTACCACAGGGAAAGTATGAGAAAAACAACTTGAAAGAGAGGAAAGAATAATTGTTCATCCCCCCCCCCATTTCACACAAAATATCATTTGTACAAATTTATCTGCGCTTCTGGCAACAGCGGTTGAAATAGAGGGGCGATGAACATTCTCCCAGCCTCTGGAACTAAATACGCCCATCGCTAACTGCCCACAATTATTCTTCTCTCTCTTTCAAGTAGTTTTTCTGATATTTTTATTGTCGTACTTTTGTAAATGGTATGACTTGAATAGACTTTTCACAATCTGTATGTCAGACAGAAATTTAAATGACACTTCAAATTAGTGATCCTAAAATTAGAGCTGGCAACAGCTTCCATAGACAGCTTCCTAACACTTCCTAACGACATGAACACAAACAACAATCTAGGCGTTATCTAGGCAACGTCGAAATGTGATCCTATTTTCGACAGACTGTCACTGCGCACAGAAGATGCGCGTTCTTATTGTTCTATGGCAAGATACCCTTCCGATTGTTATAGTATTCCGTGCTATAACTTTTCAAAATGAAAAATTAATTTGTAGAGAAATCTGAATGTACACCCTTCAGGAAAAAATTAAAATTTTATCGTGGTATTTTGGAGATCACTTAATTAGGGAAATAGTAAATTTTGCACTTTGAACGGGCTCAAAATTGAAGGCGAAAATTGTATAAAATTGTGCAAACATTACATCGATTCAGCTCAGAGATACAATATCATCTTTGTTCAATAGATTATGTTTTTGTTTGGCTCAGCAAGGAGGATTATTTGAACCTTTGATTCAATAATTTTTTAGTTTCAGCATTTTAATTTGTTTTCAATCGGAAAATACATTAAATCCCTATGTTCAATTTCTCATTGCATGTATCTGTATATATTTTTGGTAAGTCTTGTCCAAACTCAAGCCTGCTACTCCAGAAAATAAGACCAAAGAATGAAGGATTGGATCTAAGTGAAAGAAGAGATATTTTTGTATGAAAATCATACATACAAGACTAGCACAGGACACGGTAAATTAAGAAAAAAATGAAGGAACAACAATTGGAGTGAAAAGCTAAGACCGGAAGATGAATTAGTGCGGATTGAATAACAAGTTAACTGTGAGAAGAGATTAAATTTGGGTTAAAGCTGTATTGTTTTGGTGCTTGTGATAAGATGCTAAAAAAAAAGATGCACAGAAAATAGTTTTATGATTATGTAGCGGTGTAATAACATGTATATCAGGTAATTCGTTAGCGTATTAAACATTCAAAGATATATTTAGTCAAGCAATAAAATTGGACAAACACCTTTAACAATGTTTAATATATATATTGAATATACAGCTAAAATTGCTGGGAAAACAGATACATCGGTTTGGATAGGACAAGAATTTAGGCTACGATTATTATTAAAAATATATTGTAGCTCATTAATGCTTATTTCGAAGATAAAATATAGTATATTAAGTATTAAGAACGGTAAGGGTTATTTACCGGTCGACAGCAATGCTGGAGACTGGTATTACCCTTAACGTTCGAGATGTTTATAACATTTTTTGCGCGATCGTATTGAAATAAATTTCGAATGAAATAATTTAAATTTCTTCGAAGTGAACGAAATGTCAAAATTGGTTCTATATTCATAGATGGAAATTTGACAGCTGAAAATTATTTTTTGCGCGATCGATCTTTTTTGTTTATTTACAGCATCGGTTGTCAGGTCGGTAGGTTGTGTTAACTGGTTTCTAAGTCTAACACGTCGGTAAGTGCTTTACTTACCGTTCAGACGTCGGTAAGTAAATTACTTACCGACGTCTTGGCCCTACATACATTTAAGTGGTCCTAAATTATATATTACTTCATTCATTACACAAAAGGAACAAAATAATAAGAAAATTGATATTTTTTTAATGAACAGAATCGGACAAGCAATAAATAGCATGAAAACAATTTCACCAAAATGCAAATTATATTTTAAACTGATCGAGAAGTATAAATGTCACTTTTGACATTTCTTTCATTTCAAAGAAATTTAAATTATTTTATTCAAAATTCGAATATTTCAATACGATCGCGCAAAAAATGGTATAAGCATTTCGAACGTTAAGGGTAATACCGGTCTCCAGCAAAATTGAAGACTTCGCTACGCTCAGCCTCCAATCTTGATACTTAATATTTTATATAGTTCTGTTCATTAAAAAAATTTTAATATACTTATTTTTTCTGTTCCTTTTGTGTAATATATTATTTAGGACCACTTAAAAGTATATGTAGGGCTAAGACGTCGGTAAGTAATTTACTCACCGACGTCTGAACGGTAAGTAAGTCACTTACCGACGGGTTAGACTTAGAAACCAGTAAACACAACCTACCGTCCTGACAACCGATGCTGTAAATGTGTAAATAAACAAAAAATATCGGTCGCGCAAAAAAGTTATTGTTGGAACGAGAGATGGTTATTATTAAACACATTACAGCAGGCTTTCATATTTTTCATACCTACTAACTTATTTTTCCTAACATATTTTTTCTTTTCCAAAACATAGTAGCTCACGACCTTATGGTGATTTTGAATGTGCGGATCAAAAATAACGTTATTGTACTGTGAATATAAACCTGTTACTTTGCTGCAACTTTTTGCTGCTTTATTTCAATCGTAACGTGTTTTCGTCTCAATTAATTTCAAAACAAAGAATTTCAACTTCGTGACAATATTTCCAAACACGTTATCGTAAAAAAATGTTTTAATTGCACACGATTCAATCGAATGATTAATACATATTAAAATACTTAAATAATGTTGATTATATAAATTTCACATTTTTTTCTTGGTGAAAAATTTAGACAAAACGATAGTAAATAAAAATACTAGAACGTTTATTTTCTTGTACCGCAAATGTAGTTTGATTTTTTAAACTCAATTTGGTACGAATTTTAACGACACAGCTCAACCAATTAATGTAAGTAATTCATATGAAAAAAAAAAGAATCTGAAACAATTCATTTCACGACCTAACTTGAAAAATGGGGAGTATACATTTTCTTAATGGCACAATTTTGATGATCATGAACCTATTTCAACGGACTCTTTTTGCATTAGATTTAATATGACTCCAAGGTTGTCTCATTTCAATGTCATGGATATTTTGGACTTTGAATTTCGTAGATATTCCAAGAATTGTATTATAGTGATTGAGGTATTATTAGGTTTATGATAATTCCAAAACAAGTAGTGTGTCCAAAATCAA
>CAJUYG010005402.1:1323-13991 GCA_910591675.1 Galerucella calmariensis | reverse complement strand
TTGCTTTGGAGACGTATTTTTTGTCTTTTTTTTACACCTTGTGCTCTAAAAAATACGTCTCCAAAGCAATTGGAGTTATACTCACAATTCATGGAAAATGATTTTTCGAAGTAATACTATAACCCCTACTTCAGATCCCAATTATTTAATAAAAAAGTGGGAAGAGCTAGTGGCGCAATTATTTAAATGCATTGTGAAAAGACTGTGAATTGATTATTATCACTTTCACTACAAAGGGAATTCCTGAATTATTCTTCATAACATGAGGTCTTAAATTATAAATTAAAAATTGAACACTATTTTTGTCCAGCCGGAACATTTGTCTAAAATGCCTGTCTGGCATATCAAACGGATTTAATTGATCTCTCAAGTGTCTTCGTTAGATTCTCATATGACTTCTGGAAATATGGAGAGTGTATTTCATAATAATACCAAAAAAATATGTATACGAACCGATTCTCATCTTAATCCAACAGAATACCGGCGGAAATATTTAATTGTTCGTTCATATCAATGTCAATAATGTTAACCTGAAAACTTAATAATCACTTGAAAATCACAATAAAACTGGAAACTCTACAACTTTTCAACTAATAATACACGAAAAATGATAAAAATAATAATACAACGGTCTGTACCACACCCTGTACTGCTTACAGTGACAGAAGTCCTGTCCGTAAATATTCACGAACCTGTGAGGAATCTGTAAATAACAGAGGCGAGAATCGCATGTCCTATAACTCTCACAGATTTCGGCTTATAGATCCTACAGATGTTGTCAGAATTCCACCAAAATACCATTTATCGTAAAAATGATCCGTTTTATCATATCACGGCTGGTTATATTGACGGTTCCGTTATAGCCGTCCAACAGAGAAAAAACTGTCAAAAATAACACCCTGGTTAAAATTTAACGGTGTCATTATATTTCAATCGAATGTTCTGAATACGGGTGTTAGATTAGGGGAATACTCTATAATTGATACACTCACCATAAACTCTTACTGAATCTTCTGATCGGCCCATTGAATTTTGTGCAGTACACGTGAATGTTCTGATATCGCTCTTACTTACATTGTGGATAGTTAGCAGCATCACGGTTTTGTACCCATTTTTCTTCTCCAGTAAAGTATATTTATCGCTATAAAAAACACAACAAAATTATGTTTATATTCTCCAATGAAAATTGACAGGTTTATCTCAAGCAATGCCGATCTGTTTAGTTTTAATCTGGTCACCTTGTATTAATTCAGTTGGTATTGATTACGTAAATAGTTCAACCCTTCACGGAAATCCCCTGTGTCAATGAAAATTCCAACCAGCAGACCGACATTCATCTCAATCGTTGCATTGTTCCGTCAGCACGTCTCTTACCTTTTGGAAATAATTTCCTCTCCTATAGTCCAGAAGTTATTGGATATCGGAAAAGCCTCCACGTCGCATTTAAGCTTCACATTTGATTGAAGAGGAGCTCCAACCAATGGCTTTTGAACTTGCACTTTGGGCGGAACTGAAACAACAGATTCTAATGAAAATCGTAGCAGTATCAATATTTGCTTACTCAATTGAATGAATTGTATTCAATAACGTATACAAAGTTGATAGATTTGGGTACAATTTACATAATCGAAACTCTTGAATCTTCTCCCTACTTGGAACATCGGACACTAAGAAAATAAAAACGTCTCCGGCAATTATTGTTTTCTTATGTACTCAAAATGCTCATGAAATAAAAATGTACATAACAGTGCCATTTTTACTATAACCCAATGTTTTCCAGCAAAATTTTCTACGTAATTGATGAACACAGTAAAAATATTCCCAGTTCTCCTAAAAAAAGATTGTTAATGATTGTTGATTCGGGATTTAATGTTGTGAAAGTAACAACAAGGTTTGTGCAAGATAAAGAGCTTGCTGTCAGTAGCCTGACGTCGTTTTGCTGTTGATAAATGTACCACAACATTTTCAACTGCGAGGATGTTCAAATTAAACTCACACATCAAGCTTTTACTGAAAGGAAATTTATAATTGATTTTATAAGGCTTGGTTCATTTGAGTTAAAAGCGAGATCCGATTCTATCCAGTGTGGTAACCAGCCAAATTTATACAGTGCTAATCAAAAGTCCCTTCTTTGAAGCTATGATGTATTCGCAGGCGAATCCAAAGGTTAAGCTTGAATTTTGAATTTTTTTTAATTGATTCAATTCATCAAAGCTTTGTTTTTTTAGAGTCAGCTTTCAGAATTGCCATAAAACCATACAAAATAAGTATAATTGAATGCCTATCGAAAGAGGTGTCGCTTGCCATTTTAACTTATTGGTCATAATGACCTCGTGATGTCATCTTTGACAAATGCGTCATCAATCATATGGTTCATATAGGTATGGTTGAAATAATACCCTTTTTGGTGTGCGTCATTGTTTGTTAATGTTCTTCACACATTACGTAGGAAAAAATGAAAAAAAAGGCAGATCTGTGATTTACCCTAATCAAAATATCACAATAATGAACCGTTTGGATGTATTACAAACGTTAATCCTAATCTTTGACTTACAAAAATAATATTGGTTGATGTTCAGATTACGCGCAAGCGCAACCTATCAATCGGAAGGTTAAATACTATGGAGGCGTTACTTTCGTAGTGGCAATGTGTCTTACGTCTTTTATTACTGTCACACTGACAGTTCTCGTCAGGTCTGTACTTTGTTGTTCACTGTCAATTATTAGTTATGAAAAGTGAATATTAATCTTATTAATTTATTTATTTGATTAATACAAAAATATGCATACATATATCAGTATTTTGAAAGTTCCCAAGTATTTTCAGTTAGAAAAAGAAGCTGGTAATTATCAATTGCATCCTTTTCGAATTTGGCTTAAATACGATCCTGATGATTTTATTTATCAAATTTAAGGTTAGCTATATGTCAAAATAGCAAATAAAATAAACGACATGCCAAAAATCCAGATATAGGTCACAGTCGATGACGCACACCAAAGAGTGTATTATTTCCACCATAATAGCCTTTTTGGTGTGCTTCATCGTTTGTGACGTATATCCGTTTATTCTATATGCTATTTTGACATAATGCTTACCTTAAATTTGATTAATAAAATCATCAGGATTGTATTCAGCCAAATTCGAAAAGGCTATGGAATCAATAAATTAACAGCTCCTTTTCCTAACTGAGAATACTCGAGAACTTTCAAAAAATTCTCCCATATTCAGTTTGTAATTTTGAACTTTTTGTAGTAGTGACAGTGAGAAATCTAGGTAAGGCAATTTTGTTTCCATAAGTAGGAATTTGGCTATGAAGCTTAATATCTCACTTCCATGCTCCTTTTGTAGGAAACGCATTTGATTCAAGGAGGATTTGATTTGGAAAGCTGTTAATCTGGCACCAAGTCATGGTGCACCCTGTAGCTAATCCGATTTGAAGTCTTGTTTTTATAATCTGATGGACCAGATTCGGTCCTGAATCTTTCCTTGTCCGAAATTTCCGTGATACTTTGTTGTATTGTCATTTTCACTGAATCATTGAACCATAAAACATTGAGAATAGTAATCAAAGCTCATTCAAATTAACAACAATTTTGCAGTTACAAATATATTAAGCAGTGTTAAATGAAATTAAGTGGATTGAATTGGAGCAGATAATCACTGTAATTTCCTGCAACAGGAAAATAAATTCTGATGGAATCCATCCAATTTCATTAGCATTTATTTTGAACAACTTAACATGGTTAACTCACAGTAGCAGTTGATTGAAAAGTCAGGCAAGTTTAATTTGAATCTCAATTGTATCGCATGGCTGGAGCCTAACTATACAACATATTTTCCACTATGTAGAGAAAAATATTCCCTTCTGAAAGTCTGATTCTCTTGATCGCTGTCACCGTTAGATTTTATCCAACATTTCAAATCTATACTCTATTAACTTGAAACAAATAGGAATGCTTCTCTTGCTTGAATCCAAACAAGCTAAGCGATATTTCGGTGGGGGATAGGAAGGTCAGCTAGCTCACCATTTTGGCCAAAATAATGCTTATTCAAAAGTCGAACCCGGATGTAGTTTTTGTCCAATCTAAGAAAATATATCTTCCAAATATAAATACATCTGTTTAAAAGCATGTGTATAATGCGTTCATGAAAAAAACCATTGACCATAATAAGTTTATAGGGGTAATCGCCCCCTGAATTTATTCAAATGATTCAGAAACAGTCCATATTATTTTAAGTGGTGAAGCATACAAACACTTCTTGCCAAGAAGTATTTTTCCATACTAAGATAACATGAAATACTCAGGCGATTTTATCCTGATTACTGTTGTATATATATATATATATTTACGACTGGCTATCAAAGTGAGGACACGACTTTCAGCATACAAAGTGAGGACACCATGAAGGAGTGGATTGAGAACGTTAGGGACAGATATGTAATATAATTCGAAAATTAGGTAAATGGTGAACGATAATATACTCGTGAATTTTCATATGGAAAAAAGTTTTAAAATTTGTGTATATTCGACAATCTGAGGACCAACCATTTATATATCAAAACGAGCACCGTATAATTATTCACCACCATATCCACAAAGTGAGGACCATCTAACATGAAAAACGATATATAACGCACCAAGTGAGGACTATACAATGTTGCCATATTTGAACATATTATAAGACTATTGTATCGAAGGAAAGAAAAATATTAGAAAAAGAAAGACATATATGTGACCGAATTCTGCTTACACTGTTTTAAATAATTTTGAGTTAATATCAAGGTTGGCGACAATAAATTGAAGACCTAGATGATGATGATTCTGATACTATTTTTAATGATAGAATTAACGTAGAAACCAAATATCTTAATTTGTGTGCACTAATTAAAAGAAATTTACAAAATCCTATTGGAACAAATTCTAGCTCGAGCTCTAGCTCTCCTGTGCTGTCACAGGCTCCAAATAATTATGTTAAGGTTCCAGAGCTGTCCATTTCAGTTTTTAATGGAAAATTTTCCGATTGGAGTGGTTTTTACGATTTATTTTCTGCCCTGATTATCGATAACACACAATTATCTGATATACAAAAGTTTATTTATCTGAAATCCTCCCTAAAAGGTGAGCCTCTTAAATTGGTGGAAAATTTACCTTTAACGAACGATAACTTCAATATAGCTTTAAACACTTTGAAAAATAGGTATGAAAATAAATTATTTGTTATCAATGCCCACATTAAGACACTGGTGGAAATTCCGTCTATAAATAGGTGTACGGGAATTCATTACAACAATAAATCAACATATATGGAAACTTTAAAAAAGTTAAGTGTCCCAATTGAGGCATGGGATTTGATTTTAATCTACTAATTAACTCAAAAGTTAGATTTCCAAACTAAACAAGCATTTGAATTTGACAGAGGAAGTAGTGCACTGCCAACATTGAAAGCATTTTTGGGTTTTCTGGAAAAGCGGTGTATAGCATTAGAGAATTTAGGGGTCCCGGAAAGTAAAGGGAAATTTGTTAATTTAAATACAAAATCCACGCTTCAAGGTGAGCTTATATGCAAAAATGTTGCTATTGTAAGGGTACTAATCACCAGGTGGGTGAATGTTTTAAATTTAAATCGATGTCGGTTGATCAACGACGGCAATTTGTGAATACAACTAAATTGTGTTATAAGTGTTTTTTACCTCATTTTGTTCAAAACTGTACCTACTAAATCAGGGTGTTTCATTTGTAAGGGTAGTCACAACACATTATTGCACGTTCAGAAAGGGCAATATGGTGATCAGGGTCATAGCAGCAGAGGAAAAGTTGCTATTGTTAATAGCTCTCGCGATAATGTTCCATCTAATATTAGTGGAAACTTTTGGGAAAGTCATGCACTTCAGGATAAGGCAACTGCAGGAGGTATTTTTGACCAAACAGTTGAGGAAAATAAAACTTTTTTAAATAATTCAATTCAATCGTTGTCTGCAATGGCACAAGGAAGGTCTAACTATGTTATGTTAGCTACAACACAGGTGTTTTTGTTGGATAGGAACGGAAAATCCGTTATAGCGACTGCTTTATTAGACAGCGTGCACAATGTTCGTTAATAACAACAAAGTTAGCGAGAAGGTTACTTTATCCATCTTATAAACGCACTATTCAAATTTCGGGAATATCAGGTAAAGGGGCCATGTGTAATGAAATGATTGACATTACACTATCTTTAAGAAATTGTAAAGACGTCAATAACCAGGAACTTAGTATATCTTGTTCAGTAATGGATAACTTTGTATCGAAACTGCCCCAAATAGAAATAGATATAAATAAAATTCGAATTCCATCAGATTTGCATTTGGCTGATCCTTTTTTTGGCAAACAAAAGTCAGTTGACATACTTCTCGGTGCCGATATTTATTACGAGGTAATCACACCAGAGATAATAAAATTAGGTAGGGGTTTGCCGGTGTTACAAAACACACTTTTTGGTTTGGTTATTGAGGGCAATATATCTGAGGAATTTATTGGGTATTTAAGTGCAAATAATAATTATGATCGTAATAATGTTTCTTTGTCGACAAGTTCGTCGGAGATCAATAAAATGATGGAAAATTTCATATCCTACGAGTGATTGGGAAAACCAAAACTCACATTCGAGCAATTTAGTACAGTGTTGGCGATACTAAACTCACGGCTCCTGTGTCCACTCTCAAATGATCCTGGAGATTTGTTGTGCTTAACTCCTGGGCATTTTTCAATAGGGGAAAGTCTGGATGCGTATTTAGAAAAGGATACAACTACTGTTCCAGAAAACCGGCTTTCAATATGGCAAAAATGCACAAAAATCCAACAACATTTTTGGAAACGGTGGTCGGTGGAGTATTTAAATCAATTACAAAACCGACCAAAATGGCTAAGAACTACGGAAAATTTAAAATTAGATCAACTTATTAAATTATTATTAAAGGAGGACAATATTCCTCCTCTAAGATGGCCTTAAGGTAGAATAATTGAAATTTTTCCGGGGGCTGATGGTAGGGTTAGGCTTATTAAAATAAAAACAGAGACTGGAATTTTCACCAGGCCTATTAGGAAGGTCTGCCCCTTACCTATTGAGAAATAAACGATGCTGTAGATATTAGATATATTATTTATATTGTTAAACTTAGGAACTTTATTATATTATAACGACACAGTATAGATATTATTGCTCGTATTATTGTTTATTGAGGGGTATTTCATAGTTCATTTTAGTAGGTAAGATTAATAAACAATCCCAATGGTACACGTCGAATGGGCTTGTACTTTCCATTTGACACGCTACATTAGGTATTATCTTGTATTGTTACAAAAAAATGGAAGTATGAGAGCGTAAGGGTCTTTATTGTGTTTAAATTTTTTTTTCTCTAGAATTTGACCTGTTTATAACAAAGGGCTGGATATAAAAGGGTAGTTTATTTAACACTTGTGTTTAAAATACTCAGTTATCTTTTCTTTCAACAGTTATTTCTAGTAAAAAGATTCAAAATCAAATGATTTGAATAGAACAAACTATTCAAATTATAAGAAAAATTTGAATCTCATTGAAAGTGTCCTGGTCAGGATAAATTCGAAAATTTATCGTTATAACTGAACAAGACAATTTTCGAAGATTTTGTTATCATTTAGCCAATTCTTTGCAAAAACTTCCGTTTCACTGTTCACAGCTTCGCACTGGTTCACAATCACAAATATGACTTTTTTTCGAAAGATTCAGGAGCTATTACGATACCTTACCGGCATTTACCTGACTGGTCAGACATTCTTTCCGTCGTCGTTTCTACGGCGGAAAGCTAGAAATTTAGATTATAGGTGAGAACATTATTTCACATTACTTTATAAAACGATTGCTATCAGTACAAATGTTGAATTGCATTCAAGATAATGTTTTGTAAGTTGATATCAAATATTCAATGAACTCTTCAAACCCAACAGTTGTTATTATACGGAGGAGGGCTGCTTAGGAATCTCGCAACAAGGTATAATCTTTGAAATGGATAATGATATGAAATTGTGAGTCGATTGATAAAACTCAATTATGCATATTTCAAAGCCCAAAATGGTTTTGACGTGAGCGCTTGGCGTACCGCCGGTACCTGGAATTTTTTCAGATAACCAATGTCGAGTGATGATTCAGAAAAAGCCTATTTTTTCCTGTGTCTTATGAAATATCAGTTTTATTTTTTTTTTAATAAATTGTACTGTACTGATTATTTGATCTTGGTAGATTCTTGAAAAAAAAAACAATAGTAGGCATTGAAAACTTCAACCACATCATTATTTATGTGGAAATTGTCAAAACTATTACTAATTTCAAATTAACACAAATAAATTGAGAGGTACATATTATTCGACGTAGCAAGTCTTGCGTTAGTGTGGAGTGAGTTCATTTTATTGTTCTTTTTCAATTATTTTTTTAAAGAGAAAGAAATAAGCAATTATGTGATACTTAGGTTGCCTTTTGGAAAAATCGAGATGTCGGCAGCATGCTGAACGCTGACGGCAAAAACATTTGACATTTGCTCCAAAATATGCTTGATGAAGTCCCATTCATTGTGCTAAAATTTCATATCTTTCCCTTTATCCTTTTCAACGATAATCTCTTGAAGCCAGACTTTTTAGCAGCCCTGTATAAAACCATTAATCTTACAACTGACGTTAAAATCGGATTGATCAAATTTTGTACTAGGCTACTCTGGTATTGTTTTACAGATCAAATTCATCAAACATGTCTAAAGTACTAACAGTAATGGCGATACTCTCTCAATATAATTAATAGCAACTAACAAGCAATTTTCGGACTTTGTTCAGAAGCGTTTATGAAAATAATTCATTTTTAAGGTAGTGAGACGAACAACTTCTGTCATTCAATGAAAAAACATTTAGAACGTAAAAGGATATTATTTTCATGGAAATTATGTATACAGCACACAAAGCTAGGACCAGCCTTGTTGTCAGATCTCTGGTCCTCACTTGGTGCGCTGGACGCCATACCATGAAGCTCAGAATATACACGGTCGAAATATATACTCAACGAAAAGCGCCGACTGTGGCGAAATTTAGAATCACAGTATACGTGATTTGACGTTAAGCCTACAAAATGAGGTCAATTTTTTGTTCATCGTTAAAGTGATTTAACTTGGTAGAGATTGATATTTGTGAAGATTGAAGGCATGAACAAAGTGAGGACCGTATATTGGTCCTCACTTTGTCGCGGTCCTCACTTCTTCCGCAATTTTCCCGTAGCCGGGCCTCACTTGGTACTATAGACGTAAATATATATATATATATATATATAATATATATATATATATATACTGTTGCAGGCTATTGTGAACTCCGTTATACCTGTAGTCTAATTTGGGCTCCTAGCGTATATTTGATGTATACCACTATACAAGTTGACGTCGTAGTGGGATCCGGTATATGTAACGGCTACGGTAGGCTCCGTTGGTGTATATTTGCATACTTCAATGCAAAGTAGGCTCCGTATATGAAGCATTTCAGGCAATACGAACTCCTTGCGGCGTTGCCACTATCCGCCAGTTGATAAATACAACATAAACCAAAATTGCCTGTTAGGTATTGACAATGTATAAAACGATTGCGATAGGCCTTTTCCTTTAAAAATTATAATCCGAGACTGCATTTGTGAGTTTGAAACAACACCTATTTGAAACAAAAAATGTTTGGCATATTGAAGATAAAGAGTTTTATATATTATGATTGGAAGAGTAATGATACCTATAAATTAGCATATTAGCATATCATATAAAGACCTACTGACAAAAATAAGCTCGATAGTCGAACTAGTATATGTTTATGGAAAAATATATTCACATAATTGATTGATGCATTTATGCGCCACTAATTAGTTCAGTATTGATAGTTCCGAAGAAGGACCTTGCACTTTTTCATGAAAAGTGACGACTGCATGGTAAATTATTTCTTTGAAACTTTTATATAATGTTGTACTCGACCTAGTTAGTAAAATTCTTAATACGTCCAAGTGTCCAACTCAATTCTAAGACTAGTAAATTGATTTGACATTTGGCAGGTTGTTTTTAAATGTTAAAGGCATATTTTTATGAGAAAACATGTTTTGATTCTTGATCCAGTGGTGTACATCTGGAGTCAAAATATATGTCACCTTGTTACTTAAAGAAAACAAGTTATCGTTACCAAGCAACAAAGCTAGTGCAAGGACTTACCAATTTAAAACTTCGACAGGTAGGTGCAACTTGTTCTATTATTATGAAATTAAACTAGTGCAATATACTATATAATGACGGGAATATTTCTCAGGGATGAATTCGGTCTCTATAAATAACTTAGATATTCTTGATTCATTCAAAAGTATATATTAAATTTCTAAAATCAGGAAGATACTGTAGTGTACTCACTACGTTACTATAGTGCCAAGTGAGTTAGGTACCTTGTGCATATATGCATAAGACTTACATTAATAAAATTATTACTAGACTAAATTTATTATGTTTAATTGTAGATGTACGAATTAACTTTTGTCCTAAACTTGATCTGGGAGTGAGATATTATGTTTAAAGAAACTTAGCTGCTGTCCCTGGGATCTTCCTACAGGGAAATTTCCCCAAAACTTCACCACTTGGGGTTGGTAGTCAAAACGATATCCGGATTTCAACTTGATTCATGCGATAAAACCAGGAGGAAGTAACGAATTAAGCTATCAATCTAAAATGATGATCCATCAGGTATGTATACAGGGTGATTCATTAGTGCGATAAAGTCCAATATCTTGTAAACAGTTGAAGATATTCGAACGAAATTTTGACTGATTGTAGCCAGCCTAGAGGCTCATATTTTAAAATTAGTGGCAATAGTACAGCGTGTTCCAGAACGCCGTACCAGATCAAAGTTATATTTTTTTAAATGGGACACCCTGTATTTTACTTCAAATTTGAATTCTATTTGACTTCGCTATTAGAATAATATAATATTGTAATGGGTTATACAGCGTATTTAAAAAGTTCTGACCAATTGTTCTTGTAAATCGTAATGACTTCAACGCCCTGTATACTCTAAACTGCACATTTTAAAATTAATCTTTTATAGCCATACGTCTATGATAGTTGTCTAGTACTATTATTCAATCGAACTGATTCGATATCTAAGAAACCGTATACAGGGCGAGCCCAAACTCGAATACATTGGTTTCACAATTTTTTTTAAATGGATCACCCTGTATTTTATATCGGTAAATGGAAGTTACTTTACTATACTTCAAAATTTATTGAGTATTCCCTATACCCAAACTGAATGATTTTTGTGATATTTCTATTTTATGGTTAAAAAAGCCAACAATAATAAATTTACTCATACTTATTTATTAACAGCCATACTAAAATTTCGAAAAAATCAACAACAAAGTTATGAAAGATGCTTAAAGTGACCAACCTCTATATTTATACAGGCTTGGAGACGATCTTTGCACATTAACATTTTGAAACGCCTGCCTTATTCTAGTTTTCATATCGACTGGTGTAGTAGCAGGTAATTGGTTCACCTGCTCTTTAATAAAATCCCAATGGAAAAGATCTGCTTTATTCAACTCTGGTGATCTTGGAGCCCAAAGAACTGGTCCTGCTCGTCCTATTCACCTTTTTGGAAACATATCATTCAATTGTCCCTGAATAAGCGCGTTATGGTGAGCAGTAGCTCGGTCATGAAAATACCAAATTTTTTGACGTGTACGGAGGGGAATGTCTTCAAGCAGAAATGGTTAATGATTTTCCAGGAAATATTAATAAACTTCTCTATTTACCGTATTCACCTCGTCACCAAATAACGTATGGAGTTCGTATGGGGATTCTCAATAACTGCTAGTAAAACATTCATTGTAGCTTCTTCTGTAATGACAGTTTTGGTTCTTTGTTCCTTTTCATACATCACCGATCCAGTGTGATTGAATCTTCCTAATAACCTTTCAAAAGCAATTTTATTTGGTTGTCGGCGTTCTGGATAACATTCGTTATGAATTCTCATTGCCAGTAGATAACTTTTTGTACTCTCGCCTAAAATCCACAACATATCTATCAAGTTTTCTCTTATTTTTTGGGAATCAACCGAAACGTCGAAATAAAAAATAGAAAACATTATTGTGGTTTGATTCCCAAAAAATTAGAGAAAACAGAATAAGTAATGCCACAAGGAACTTACAGAAGATATATCTATCAAGATTTCACGGGAGAAATTCATTTTATTTGAAATTGCTATGACAAATGTCATAAATTTAACAAACGAATTAGCACAACGTAAATGTTTGTTGATATTTCAGAGCCTATTTTCTACCAACCTAATTACTAAGAACGCTAATGATGATATGGTTAAATTTGACTATTTAGAAGAGCTACCCAAGAAACCTGATCCTTCTGCATGTGTGGTGGTACTGTTATCGACCTTTTAGTACCTTTTTTGAGTTAACACACTTTCCTGACATGTTAATTGTTGTGAATACATTTTATTATCTGCTTTTCATTTATTTTTTTTATTGGAAATACAATTTTTAATAACAAAATAGAAATATCACAAAAACTATTCAGTTTGGGTATAGGTAATACTCAATAAATTTTGAAGTATAGTAAAGTAACTTCCATTTACCG
>CAJUYG010005401.1:0-13993 GCA_910591675.1 Galerucella calmariensis | reverse complement strand
TCAGTAAAAAATTATCAGTAGTAATACCCCTAGGGTCTTGATAATACAGAGATAATTTTGTCATAGAGAATGCTGAAAGCGTGTTGCTTGATAATAGCCCAAGGCCGCAGTCCGAGGGCTATTATCTTTGAGCAACACGCTTGAAGGATTCTCTACAACAAAATTTTGAGTATTTATCAAGACCCGAGGAGTATTCGATATGATAATTTTTCACTTCGTAGATATCAAAAAATTGATTGTCAATCTAACGTTTAATAATTTATTAAGGCCAATTCATGCAACGTGCATTATAATTACATTTTCATTACATTATAACTACACTTAAATTACATTATCACTGCCTAATCAAACCAGTTCATAGAACGAATTAATTATGAACTGACAAGACTGGTAAATTGATATTGACGTCATATTATTTGAATCGTTTGTGGTTGTGCTAGGTCAGTTATTTGCAATTATTTGGAAGTTATGAGGTTCTCTCAGCAAAAACGTGTTGGAATATATCAGTTTCACTTCTTTTGAAGGTATTAGTGGCTGCTCGAAATAGAAGGAGACCTAGGAATGACAGCTGTAATATTTTTGGCGCATGCGATTTCATAGTTTTTACCATAGACATAGACATTATATTATATTTCTCTATGGTTTTCACTAAAAGTATAATGTAATTATAATTTATAGTTGAAACTAGACCAACTTCTTAATGCAATAGTGTAATTGAAATTCAATAATGTGGTTGCATGAACATCATATAGGAAACTATAGTAATTAACTTTTTCTAAAGTAAATGTAGTTATAATATAATGAAAATGTGATGATAATGAACGTTGCATGAATCCGCCTTTAGTTATATTCAAACAAATATAATTCATTTTTATTCAAAACTACAGTTGTGAAAAGTACAATTGGTAAATTAATTGAATCGTTAGATGCAATACCAAATATTCGCGACATTTTTAATGCAATTGTCAGTATGACGTTTAATTAATTTTTAATAAAAAATAAACACCAAACTAAAAACACCACATGTAGGGTATTGTCGGGGGTAATACCACAAGAGCTCAGATTTAGCCGGATATTTTTTGTGGTTGTTTTCGAATACTTACTTTCATTGGCAATTTAACGAGAGCTGTTCCAATGCCAATGAAAGTAAGCATGAGAAAACCACCGGAAAAAATATCCTGCTAAATCTGAGCTCGCGTGGTATTTGGTAAGACAATCCCATGAATAAAAAACTCAATTCAATTAAACTAAATTAAATTAAATTGATTCCATATGGAGGAATGAGTTTTCTTGGTATTTTCTGGAGTTGATTTTTCAATCTCCCTTACTATTTCTGCCTTGCAAATATTTCCAAATCTCGACATACTTTTTGGAATTGTTATATGCTATTTAATTCATTCTGTTTTTGACATTTATAATTGTCAAATTGACGTGCATTGCTTGGTAAACAGACAGTACCTAAATGCTAGGGTTGCTACGGTAACGTAATTTATCCGATATTTTTATCCACTTGCAAACTCTCTTCCTTCCTATTTAGCCGATAGCAAACTACGATTTTTGTATTCACAAATGGGAATTATTATACATGAATGGGATTGTCGCTGTAATACAGCGGTGATTGGATGAAATTTGACACATGACTTGAAATTAAGTAATTTGATTGGTTACTACATTCAGTAAAAAATTATCGTTAATATGAAAGAAAATAAATAGTGAAATCACTTTGATAATTTTTTACTGGATATAGTAACCAATCAAATTACTTAATTTCAAGTCATGTGTTAAATTTCATCCAATCACCGCTGTATTACAGCGATAATACCCTACATGAGGTGTTTTCAGTTTGGTGTTCACTTTTTATTAAACATTAATTAAACGTCAAACTGACAACTGGATTAAAAATGTCGCGAATATTAGGTATTGCATCTAACGATTCAATTAATTTACCAATTGTACTTTTCACAACTGTAGTTTTAAATAAAAATGAATACTATTTGATTAAAACTAATAAAGTTTGTATTAAAAATTATTAAACATCAGATTGGCAATCAATTTTTTGAAAGCTACAAAGTAAAAAATTATCTTATCGAATACTCCTCGGGTCTTGATAAATACTCAAAATTTTGTCGTAGAGAATCCTTCAAGCGTGTTGCTCAAAGATAATAGCCCTCGGCCTGCGGCCTTGGGCTATTATCAAGCAACAAGCTTTCAGCATTCTCTATGACAAAATTATCTCGGTATTATCAAGACCCTAGGGGTATTACTACTGATAATTTCTTACTGAATATAGTAACCAATCAAATTACTTAATTTCAAGTCATGTGTCAAATTTCATCCAATCACCACTGATATCTACAAAGGGAAAAATTATCTTATCGAATACTCCTCGGATCTTGATAAATACTCAGAATTTTGTCACAGAGAATCCTTCAAGCGTGTTGCTCAAAGATAATAGCCCTCGGCTTGCGGCCTTGGGCTATTATCAAGCAACACGCTTTCAGCATTCTCTATGACAAAATTATCTCGGTATTATCAAGACCCTAGGGGTATTACTACTGAAAATACAATATTTATTTTTAAAATCGTTTGATTGAAAATTGGAAACGAATACTTACCTTATGTTTATTTTTCTTTCCGCTAGTTCGCTTTTTGGGTGATTTTCTTAAACTTGACTTGAAATTTCCTTTTTTAGGTAGTTTTACTATCCAAGAAGGAGGTACTATACTATTGCAATGAACACCTGTAATGAAAAAAAAACTTTTAATACAAGAATGAGGATAAGTTACTTTTTAAATGAAACTAACTGCTTTTGCATTCCACTCTGAAGGGAATTCTCGATATATTAACATAAAGTATCCTCGTCAGAATGACGGAAGTTATATCACTTGAATTTGGCTGATCAATATATAAATGGAAAAAATAAGTAGGTATATATTATAATACACATATAAAAGCTTTGGTATTATTAGCCCTATGAAGGCTGGATATCGTTTTCTCATTTAAGATCAGTTTAACTGTGCAATGATATGAGAAATCAAGGAAAACTATATACTGCTTATCTTCACAATTGTTACTTAAGAAGCCAGGTTAATAGTGGAGAGCTCCCTAGATGTCAATTTTTTATTGTGGCTCTTAAGTGTCTTTTGATAATTAATCTTAATATAGAGAGCATTACTTTCTGGACATTTAAATTTATGTATACCAAACTTTTTAATGGGGATATTTTTGTTTTCACACTTGAAAATTTCTTACTCAGATTGCTTTCTATTTTAAATTGAATTGAAATATTGGAAATATAATCAGCATATGTGATGGTTTTATAATTTTGTATTTTTTGGGATATGAAGACTTTTTCCTCTTTTTTTTTAATTGATTTATTATTTATTTATTACATGCAATGCTATTTGTTTATTTATATTAATTAATTGAAATTGATGTCAATTAAAATTATATTTGTTCATAGGAACAGAAAATGATCTTTGTACCTATAATTGTTTTATATAATAGGGCTAATAATATCGAAGCTTTAATATTTGTAATATCATATCTTCATCTTTTTATCTATTCATATGACTTGCCATAATATTTAACTCAAGTACGCATCACATCAAATGTAAGTTTTGTTATTCTGACGATATTTTAAATAATGAAATAATTGTCAATTATTTGGAAATTTTCTGTGATTTTTTCATTAAAGTGAAATTAATTAGAAACAGTTAGTTCTATTTAAAAAGTAATAGGTATAAGAAGATTCTACAAATTAGTGTAAATTCAAATAGTACCACATGAGGTATTTTATAAATATGGCACCTATACGAGGGCATTTTAATAAGTCACTTTCCCCTGCTCAGTTGCCATATCGTTACCCTATTTAGCAAATGTCGGAAGTCCAGTTTGACTGATTTTACAGGGGAGGATAAAAACGTCTTATTGGGTTGAATTATTAGTGGTTGATTATTCTATTTTGGTAAACTACGTAATTTAGGGTTATTTTAAAACTGTTATTGGAAAACAAAATTTTTTTAGGATAGTATTAAACGAGATGGTGCCAAAAATCCAATTTTCGCAAAAATGGACTTACGACATTTGCGAATTAGGGTAACGATATGTAAATAGGCTACTATCAAATTTGAAGGAAGCTGCGTCATTTAGTTTGTGTGTGAGAGTGAAGTATCTTGCAATGAAGCAGAATGCAGAACTTTGATCTGTCACGGTAGTTGCGACTAATTTTAGAATATGTGCTTCTAGGCTGGATACAATCGGTGAACATTCATTTTATTCGAATATCTTTGAGGATTAAAAAGATTGGACTTTATGGCACTAATGATTCACCGTGTATAAACAAGAACTATAGTCTGGCAACAAGATATTTTCTTAATAACGATTAAGCTTAGTATTTCTCTGAGTATTTCCTCAAGTAGGTACTGAGTAAAAGAAAGGTGGCACAATTTATTTTTAAGGTACACTCTTGTGTACACTGTGGCCCCTAATGGAGGAACTTATTTTCTAAATCAAAATGATTCTTTTGTTTTCAGGGGATTCATGTATTTTGCGATGAAATAATCGCCCAACATATACTCAATTAGATGCCAAGATTAGACAAGGTATAGCTCTACAGCACCAGACTTATAAAACTGTTTTCTTTAACGGTGCATTCAAGCTCGTTGTAAATGTAACCCGATTTAGCAAAGTTTGAACTATCCGGAATACCTCAGTGAAAACAAAATCTTTAAATAACACCAGCTCTTTAACGCGCGTTCGCCATAAATAGTAAGAAATTAGATTTGTTGAAAACCAACATTCATGTGTAATCGATTGATTCATTCAACAAAACTATCACAATATTTATAAATTGCTTAAGTGAAAGAAAATATGTTCTTAGATGATTTATCTTTAATTATAAATAAATACACCCTATTATTTGGGTTACTTTTAAGTTGCATTACATTTTCTCATCCAAAAACCATATTTTTATAATATCTTCCTTTTCAGTAATAAATTACATATTTTCCATTGTTCGTGTCAATCGACCTATTTTGACTTTTCTTAAATTTATATGGCAAATCCTTCTCTAATTCCCTCTCGACGTCTCACAATCAGCACTTTCAACCCCCAGCCACGGCTTTAAGACAATCGTCATCTGTCAATGACCGCCTCCATTTTAGCAATGCCATCTCCGATTTCCCTTCGGCCGCCACAAGCTATCGACTGCGTTGAAACAAAAACATATCTCTATATTTATCTACAGAGGACGGCTAAATTATTATTCTAACAATTCACTTTTATAGTAGTTTAATATTTTGGCGGGGACCCGGTATTTAAAAAACTATGTCTTTTAGTGAAAAAAAAAGAACAATGCTTAAGAAATACTCAACAGCAATTGATCGTCAGAAATCAAGCTGCCTTTTATAGATAATAATCAAGATGCCTTAAATAAAAATACCTATCAGTTAACGTTTTGTCGGGAGATGGTGACACAAAATATTTGGTCATTTGTGTATAGTATGACGATTCGTCTGTGGTGTAATTACGTGATGACAAAAAAAAATAATGGTCATGGCACTAGCACCAGCGGCCCAATTGCGTGGACGTTAAACGAACGATTTGTTTCACAAAAAATCTTGTATTTTCCGATAATCGATAAAAAAAAGGAGGCGGTAGCGTAATGCCATATTTCTTTGGTGTGACTTACAGCACGCCATACCGACGTGAATACCTTAATAAAAAAGTAGTATTGTGCAACAAATGGAGAAAAATCAGCTTTTCTCACTAGTGTGGAAGTTTGTGGCACGAGCCCAAAGGCAACTGCACAAATTTAAAGAATACAAGTAAAGTCTTTTAATTTCCCTGACAACTCTTCAAAACATACCAAAGGTACATTTTCCGAAAAAGATTTTATTTTTGTATTCCTTTTTCGCTCTATAAATTTTTCGTACGCCAATCCATACTTTTTTCTTGAAATTTCTGGCAACAAATCTAAAGTAACTCTTGCAACTTTTTCCAATATCTCTGGCGGAGTAATATTAAAATCGTCACTATTGTCAGTATCCATATTATTTATATTATAAATAAGTATTTATATGTCTTGTTGAACTTATATTTTTAATAGGAATTTGGATTTTTATCAAAGCACGATTGAAACTTCCTTTTACTATTTAAAAACTTCTTCTATAATCTGACAGTTTTGTGACAACTAAGTAGGTATTTAAGTCGCATAGTAGTAGACAGTAGCATACTAAGTTTTTGTCGATTTTATTTGATTCTCCATATAAATGTATGTGGTGTGGGCAAAGTGCCGTGAGAAATAATATTTCTCACAGTATGTGCAATATTTGGTTTTGAAGTTAAGTGAGCTATAAGAAATACGTCACTTTTCATAGCAGTTGTCGAAAAATCAATTCAACCATTTGCACCAGACTAATTTTTTCACAGCTAATCATCGTCGAGTAGAAATTCTCGAAAATAATCACGCCATACTTTTTTGCATGGTTTCAAATCGCCTCCAGACCGCAACAAAGGAATACTTTTTTCAAACAATTCTCTACATCATAGAAAGAAGTCTGGTAATGCCATACCTATAGGAGGTGAAGATAAAAGGAGAAGAGAGAAATGCAAAGTACCGAGACCAGCCGATCAACAGCCATTAAAATTTGGAAAAAAATTTAGAGATACTATAATGTTGACAATATTTAAAATGCTGGACGCCCGGAGGTATCATAAAACGTGAGATTTGATGTTGTATTGGGGGTTGAGAATAATTCTCATTATACTTCTCGGCAAATTGCAGCGGAGACAGGCATCGTCGGTATTACGTATTTTGTAGGACAAAAAATTAAAATACCATTACCAATATATTTCCAAACGCCAACCATCCTAACTTACGAGATGATAATATCTGGCTACAACAAGATGCACCCCCGCATTAGTGGATTGGTAGACAAAGTCCAAGATCTAGATATCCAGATCTTGCACCCTTAGATTTTTTATGGGATTATCCAAAATCAAAAGTTTCTTCAAGTAAACCGCAAAATCTACAAAAGCTGTAAGACCAAGTTGAAGACGAAGTTATTCGTGATGAGCAAAAAATCGATTCGCTTAATGTCAAAAGACCAGTTAATATCATTTTGAGTATTAAATTTAGCTGAAGAGGATTATATATTAATTGATTCAATATTACAGCTCCTTCATTCTAAAATTATTCTCTGATTAAATTGAGTTGCCTTTTATTTCCTCTTTATGAGCATTAGTAAGAAAAGTATGATCCTGCTGAATATAGAAATAGAAATAAAAATAGAAATATTTATTCTCATTTATAAAAGGTCGTCATTACAATTCATATATATATATATATATATTGTAACATGTTGAAACTGATAATAATAAGTTACTATGGTAAAACAAGTCTGCGGTGCTATTCTTGACATCGTTCGCAACGTCACGTATACGCAAGCCTGCGAATGCTCTCTTTGCGAACATTTCCTAAAAATAATATTCTCGTGCACCCTTCGCAAAATCATACGATTGGTATTATTCTATTGCTCAAATACACTTGACAACAGCGCAATTCAGTGTCAGCTAACGCTGGTTGTATGGCTGGTTGACGTTACAAATGACATTTTGTTAAAGTTTCGACTGTAAACAGAGATGTAAATAAGCTATTCGAATGTGTTAAGTTTATTAACTCATTCTCTCATTCTATAAAAATGAACTATACCAAAATTAAGGGGCAAGCAAATGCTTCTATGGAACAAAAAATATTGTTATTTGAATTAATGAAAGAAAATACAAAACCAACATGAGGAAAATTTTCGATCGATTTTGCTCTGAAATATGTCCAAAAATTGATTTTCTAAATTCTCCAACTTGGCTATAAATTGTAGGTCATCCATTCCAAAAAATGTTTATCAAACCTCAACTAATATTACTTGTATTATAATAAGAATATACGGATAATAATCATTTTAATTTTAACTTTGAGTGTTGAGATATATATATTTCACAAAAACAGCTTATGCATACTAAATTCAGGAACATAACCTATTAAATATCTATTGAATCGCATACGCAAGTCGGTTGCGATCAACAAACACCACTCGTTGTAAAATGCGCATAATCGCAGAGTTACGGATGGTCAAGAATACCAAAAGTCATTTTCATTCGCAGAATCATGAGATGCGCACGACCTTGAAAGATGCGAACGGTCAAGAATAGCGCCCCTGAACCCATTCACTGCGATCGCTGAAATTCTTTTTCCCTTAGTCTGTTTATCGGCCTCAGCTGCTTTGCGTATTTCGACAACTCAATTGCAACTAGCGCTTCAGGTGGATGGGTTTGACACCTTATTGGAACTTTAGTTCTTTACGCCAGGTTATGTTTGAGCGACCAGGGGTCGCGACGCAACTGACCGTTACGCGTTACGTTACGCTACGTTATGTTACGTCGCTTCGTTATGTGCATTGCTTGCGTGCTTGTGCCTCCTTAGTCTCTCTCTCGTTTACGAAGCAGCGATTCATAATAATAAATATGCTCCTGCCGGGATTCGAACCCGGGCCGCCCGCGTGCAATGCGAGCATTCTAACCACTGAACCACCGATGCTATATTGAAATTCTGGTAAACTGGTATTCGCAGTGCTAGTGATCTACTTGAATTTGTTCGGATAAATTTTTACTATTATTTCCATAATTTTTTTTGCGCGATTAAGGGGTCTAGCACATTTACTTTTCGAAATACAGGGTGTTGAAATTTTGAAAACTTGAATGCTTTAATTCGATAACTTTAAAATGGATGGATAAATTGATTTGACATTTGGCAGGTTGTTTTTAAATGTAAAAGGGCATATTTGGAAAGAAATTGTAGTTTGTGCAACTAGTGTGGATATGATGGTCATATCGCACGAGGACGAAGACGGAGCACGACGCCGTAGGCGGAGTGCTCAATCGTTCAAGTGCGATATGGACAATCCACACGAGTCGAGCAGTATATTTTTTCTACGACCCACTTAGGAAAAATCTAAAAAATAAAAATTTCTATAAACTGTAATATATCTTCAAATTAAAAATTTAACAATTCAATTTTATGTTTCCACTAATTTTGTGGTAAACGTACAGTTCTCGAATGTCCAATTTGTATGTTGCTACGGTTTCCTTTTTTAAATATACGATGCTGTTATAAGTGGATGTTGCCAGTCGGACTCCCTCATGAAGGGTACCGTACCATAATCTATAATAATGAATATTCTGCTAAATATTTCAAACGTCTACCTGTTGTCGTTATTAATATCAAGCAGAATGATTATTTAAAAATAAAATTAACAATAAAAAAAATTCCTCGCGGGGAATCGAACCCGGGTTTACCGCGTGAGAGTCTGGTGTGCTTACTACTCAACCACCAAAGAATACGCAAATTGTTTATCTATAACGTCAGATGTATTACATAACTTTTGCTTGGGAGGAACTAAAGTTCCTACCGTGTGTCCCGCGACACGTTCTACCTCTTTTTTTTCATTCTAGGTAATCCTATTGGACTTTCACTTCTATATGTTAGACCCAGCACACGTGCCGAAGTGCCACTTCGCCACTAAATTGATTGGGGATGGGCCTTTAGTCGACTCGGGAACAACTGTTAAGAAAGAATCACTTCTTATAGAATTTACCCTAATGACTTATAAATTCTCCCCAATTTAACATTATGTGATATTATGTTTTATTGTTAAGCAACAAGAATCACCAAAAACAAAGTTTATAAATCCAGCATTAATCGCAAAAAATGTCACCAATATTTTTAAAATAAAATCGATCTTTACTTACCGTAACTACAAATAATTTTACTAGCTTCCCTAAATAATAATATACCGTTCGGTGAGGAAACATCAAACTGCAACCTTTGCGATCTATTTTGTACTAATTCAGCAAACAATTTCAAAACGGGCGTCGTTACTTGAGGATCGTGATACCATAATTCAATAGCTCTAAGTAATATCGGTGTATAATTTGGATAACTGTGACGAAATGTTAAGAAAAACGTTTTATCAGGAGAAAACAAAATTTGAATCAAGATCCTATCCTATAAAAGTATCAATGGGTTATTAGTTCTTTTTTACTAAATGTTTTTTCAACTCCAAATTCCCATGGGGAAATTTCTAAAGTACCAAAAAGATATTGTTTTGTAGTCCAGTAAATGAAGGGACCAAGCTCCTGAAAAGTCCCTAAAGAATAGGTGACGGCAGGTGTTTTTTTAAACGAGAAAAAACTTGACGCAATTGAGCTCACGGAAGGGGGGAAAATGGCCCCCTAAATATCTGGCTCAATATGCGAATTAGAGAATTTTTCTTCAGATAAAAAATGAAAATGGTCTTTATTATCTACAGAAATGGTTAAATAGATGAGGCTTTTACTTGATGTAGATCCATAGTAAGTTATGAAATCAAACAATTTTATTTTGTAGTAGCTTTTTCAAACGAATGGAGGTATAATGAGAAACTTTCAATTTATACAGTGCCTTAATAATAAATTATACGGATATTTAACAATAAAATTATAATCTATTTACAAGGAAATGAAATGAATTTGTCTAAATATGGGATTAACTAATCCTGTTTACCTGGAAACTCATTCACAACCATCCTACAGGAATCTTTCTAGGTAAAAAGGTTTAATAATGGAGAATTGTTAATATCAAGTTGGTCGTTAAGAAGATTATTTGAATAAATATTTTTATTTATCACTAGGGCTTCTAAAAGATTTAATTTGAAGGATTTAGTTTCTATATGCAACATTTCAAAATTTGAATCGAAAGAGTGTTGGTTTGCTAATAAATGATTCGAATAGTTGGAATCTAATTTTTGATTGTCATAACTATAATCCTACCGCTTATTGTTCGAGCCTCGGGTTAAGCTTTGTAGTCGACGCCCTTATCAGATCTATAGGAATGGAAAGTTTAATAAATGCAAAAGGGTCTATACTTTCAATGTATATACTATTTAAAACTTGGTAATTTAGGTGGACCACTTTGTATACGTGTTTGACGGATTATTACTATCAATCAATTTCAAATCGAGTATACGTTTGTTTAAATCAAAATTATTTTCATTTCAACGGAAAGGTTTATAGCAGTAAAGAGGGTTTGATTATGGGCAACCCTCTCAGTCCCCTATTATCAGAAATTTTCATGGATAATATAGAAAAGATAATTCATAAACACCCCCTTAGTAAAAAATTTGTTTACTGGCACCGATATGTAGATGACATTTTAGCTTGCTTCACTGGTACTACGAGACAATTAGATAACTTCATTACTCACATTAACTCAATACATAAAAATATTAAATTTACAGTAGAAATTGAACAAAATAAGTCCATAAACTTTCTAGATCTTACAATTTCAAATATAAATAATAGACATGACTTTTCCGGGATCGCCGAGTTGTACCACAAGATATCAGGTAGGTATAATCCTACCGTCGAGTTGTACCACCTTACTTACAACCGACTACTCAATTCTCAATTAGCAAAACTAGAAATTAATAGTAACCATCCTTCACAAAGTTCAATTGAGTGGGTAAAGATTGGGTAAAATTACTGAGAAAATAAAAACAAATATGCACCTGAATACAATTTATCAGAGGAAAGTCACCAAATATGGAATGCCTTCATTTCTCTAAGACTATAAGTATGAAACGCAACACTCGACCATATTCTGTTTCATTCGGTCTATTAACTGTCGCACCCACACCATCGAGTTAGTTGCGCGAATGCTTCACCTGTGGCAGGCGTGTTTTGTTTTGTTGTCGTGCAGAAGATTTTAAAGGTAAGTAATAAACGAGTATTACCAGCTGTTATATTTGTTTACGTAAGTGTTCTACTATTTAGTATATCGGTATTATGTTTATTTCACCATTTTGTGATCTTTTGTCATTAAAATATTGTGACTTCAAAAAATATTTAGAAGAGTTTGAACTAGTATAAAAATCCAAATATGGACAGTCGTCGGTGTCTAATTATGGAATATTAAATTAAATGCTTGATGTGTGGGCTCTGGGCACATTATGATTGTGCTGGTCCAGAGTTTGATACTTGGATCTGTGACTTTTGCTAGTAATTTTGTAACTTCTTTGATTTATCACAATATATTATATTTATTCAATTGATCTCAAAGGTATTAATGTCCATTTTTGTTATTGTTATGTTGATTTATGCTTATATTCCATATTATATGGATACCTATTCCATATTTGGTTACTCATTTGTGATTTTGTTTTTTGTGTTAGATTTTAATTTGATAACTATTATATTTGATTAAAGGCTGTTAATTACCACAAATAAATGTATGACTGATTAGTAAAAACATCAAACTGATTTAATTTATATGAAGTTTTTTTTATATCCCAAAAACAAAATGGTATTCCATATTTGGTGACTTTCCTCTATTAGTGGTACTGGGTATTCCCTCAATAAATATGTGTAATTTCTTAATAATCCACTTCGATGGTCAGTATAATCGCCAATAAAGGCGGAAATGGATTAACTCAGGTAGTCGTGGTACAATTCGGTAGTCCCCGACTTTTCTATATTTCACAAACCATCACATACATACATTACAATTCATAATAGTTCAGTCCACCCAATCAGTCATAAATTAGCAGCTTTCAATAGTATGATACATAGACTTTCAACAGTTCCATTGAATATTGACAATAACAATAAAGAACTAAATATAATAAAACAAATAGCGGTTAATAATAATTACGATCCAAATTTAATTGACAACATCATAAATAAAAAGATACGAAAACATACTCTAGAACAAGTATTTCCTTCTGATAAAAACAAAAATAACCAATTTAAAAGCTTAACTTACTTTGGAATACCATCCTTAAAAATAAAGTCATTTTTAGAAACTTTAGACTTGAATATTTGCTTCAAAACCGACAACAATTTATCCAAATTCATTAAAAACCACAAATCCAAATCTTCAAAACTAAATAAATCAGGAGTTTATAAATTAAAATGTGGTAATGACGACTGTGATAAAATTTATATAGGTAGAACTTTTAGGAATTTTAAAACTAGAATTTCAGAACACAAACGTAGTTATGACAACCAAAAATCAGATTCCAACCATTCAAATCATTTATTAGCAAACCAACACACTCGATTCAAATTTTGAAATTTTGCATATAGAAACTAAATCCTTCAAATTAAATCTTTTAGAAGCCCTAGAGATAAATAAAAACAAATATTCAGATAATCTTCTTAACGACCAACTTGATATTAACAATTCTCCATTATTAAACCTTTTTACCTAGAAAGATTCCTGTAGGATGGTTGTGAATGAGTTTCCAGGTAAACTTGTTAAATACTTTAGTTAATCCCATATTTGGACAAATTCATTTCATTTCCTTGTAAATAGATTATAATTTAATTGTTAAATATCCGTATAATTTAGTATTGAGGCACTGTATAAATTGAAAGTTTCTCATTATACCTCCATGTTAGCGAAACGCGTCACTTCATGTTTAAATACAATGTAGATTCAACAAAATAAAATTGTTAGATTTCATAACTTACAGAAATGGTCCCTATCAAATTCGATAGCTATCGAGATAATAAGACCTAAAAGTCTCCTCACTTCAGCTGCTACTCTGCCTGTAGGAATTCTGCTGTCGCAGACGGACGAATTGTTCCATAACTCTGCAAAAAAATTGACATTTTCCAATGATTCAAAGTTCATCACAATGTGAAGACCCGTAGCTATCATTCCATGTGACTTGCAGCTCGTCCGTACTTGACAAAAATATTTAAAAAGGCAGTCAAAGTTTTTTCCACAAGATTTTGAGACTATTTAATCAATTTGTTTATATTTTTCCAAAAAATAGTCTTTTATCCTAATTTTTTTTTAAATAGAACCTTGTATGTAAAAAGTATGGTAAAAAGGATACATCCAATCGAAAAGCATCATGTAGGAAGTTTTGGTATTGAACGAGAAAGCTAAACC